>CAJQUW010012185.1:0-207807 GCA_907163375.1 Prostheceraeus crozeri | reverse complement strand
CGTCAGCGAAAATTTTTCTCTCCGATTGCGTTCAAATTCACCATACCGATGCAGAATTTCACGCTGAATCCGAATCTGGCCTCCGTTTTCTCATCCGATGCTTCGTTTGGGCGCTACAGACCAAAACGTCCCAAATTTTAACTCTGTCGTTTTTTCGAAAAATGTTGAAAATTTTTTCTCTCCGATTGACTTGAAACTCACCATGCAGATAGAGAATTTCACGCTGATTCCAAATCTGAAATCCGTTTTCCAATCCGATGCTTCGTTTTGAAGCTACAGCCCAAAACGTCCCAAATTCTAACTCTGTCGTTTTTTCGCCAATGTCCCAAAATCTTAAATGGCGTCTCACATCTAAACGAAGACAGATATGAACAAGCCGATTCTTTCAGTGAATTTGTCTCACTCTTAGCTTTCAAACGAGCTATGGCACGACAAAATCCGTCCACTAGAAGCAAAATTGGAAGTTTGGCGCAGAGGGGGGGGACGTCAGCGAAAATTTTTCTCTCCGATTGCGTTCAAATTCACCATACCGATGCAGAATTTCACGCTGAATCCGAATCTGGCCTCCGTTTTCCCATCCGATGCTTCGTTTGGGCGCTACAGACCAAAACGTCCCAAATTCTAACTCTGTCGTTTTTTCGAAAAATGTTGAAAATTTTTTCTCTCCGATTGACTTGAAACTCACCATGCAGATAGAGAATTTCACGCTGATTCCAAATCTGAAATCCGTTTTCTCATCCGATGCTTCGTTTTGAAGCTACAGCCCAAAACGTCCCAAATTCTAACTCTGTCGTTTTTTCGCCAATGTCCCAAAATCTTAAATGGCGTCTCACATCTAAACGAAGACAGATATGAACAAGCCGATTCTTTCAGTGAATTTGTCTCACTCTTAGCTTTCAAACGAGCTATGGCACGACAAAATCCGTCCACTAGAAGCCAAGATCGAAGCGAGCTGTCCAGAGGGGGGGACGTCAGCGAAAATTTTTCTCTCCGATTGACTTGAAACTCACCATACCGATGCAGAATTTCACGCTGAATCCGAATCTGGCCTCCGTTTTCTCATCCGATGCTTCGTTTGGGCGCTACACACCAAAACGTCCCAAATTCTAACTCTGTCGTTTTTTCGCCAATGTCCCAAAATCTTAAATGGCGTCTCACATCTAAACGAAGACAGATATGAACAAGCCGATTCTTTCAGTGAATTTGTCTCACTCTTAGCTTTCAAACGAGCTATGGCACGACAAAATCCGTTCACTAGAAGCCAAGATCGAAGCGAGCTGTCCAGAGGGGGGGGACGTCAGCGAAAATTTTTCTCTCCGATTGACTTGAAACTCACCATACCGATGCAGAATTTCACGCTGAATCCGAATCTGGCCTCCGTTTTCTCATCCGATGCTTCGTTTGGGCGCTACACACCAAAACGTCCCAAATTCTAACTCTGTCGTTTTTTCGCCAATGTCCCAAAATCTTAAATGGCGTCTCACATCTAAACGAAGACAGATATGAACAAGCCGATTCTTTCAGTGAATTTGTCTCACTCTTAGCTTTCAAACGAGCTATGGCACGACAAAATCCGTCCACTAGAAGCCAAGATCGAAGCGAGCTGTCCAGAGGGGGGGGACGTCAGCGAAAATTTTTCTCTCCGATTGACTTGAAACTCACCATACCGATGCAGAATTTCACGCTGAATCCGAATCTGGCCTCCGTTTTCTCATCCGATGCTTCGTTTGGGCGCTACACACCAAAACGTCCCAAATTCTAACTCTGTCGTTTTTTCGCCAATGTCCCAAAATCTTAAATGGCGTCTCACATCTAAACGAAGACAGATATGAACAAGCCGATTCTTTCAGTGAATTTGTCTCACTCTTAGCTTTCAAACGAGCTATGGCACGACAAAATCCGTCCACTAGAAGCCAAGATCGAAGCGAGCTGTCCAGAGGGGGGGGACGTCAGCGAAAATTTTTCTCTCCGATTGACTTGAAACTCACCATACCGATGCAGAATTTCACGCTGAATCCGAATCTGGCCTCCGTTTTCTCATCCGATGCTTCGTTTGGGCGCTACACACCAAAACGTCCCAAATTCTAACTCTGTCGTTTTTTCGCCAATGTCCCAAAATCTTAAATGGCGTCTCACATCTAAACGAAGACAGATATGAACAAGCCGATTCTTTCAGTGAATTTGTCTCACTCTTAGCTTTCAAACGAGCTATGGCACGACAAAATCCGTCCACTAGAAGCCAAGATCGAAGCGAGCTGTCCAGAGGGGGGGGACGTCAGCGAAAATTTTTCTCTCCGATTGACTTGAAACTCACCATACCGATGCAGAATTTCACGCTGAATCCGAATCTGGCCTCCGTTTTCTCATCCGATGCTTCGTTTGGGCGCTACACACCAAAACGTCCCAAATTCTAACTCTGTCGTTTTTTCGCCAATGTCCCAAAATCTTAAATGGCGTCTCACATCTAAACGAAGACAGATATGAACAAGCCGATTCTTTCAGTGAATTTGTCTCACTCTTAGCTTTCAAACGAGCTATGGCACGACAAAATCCGTCCACTAGAAGCCAAGATCGAAGCGAGCTGTCCAGAGGGGGGGGACGTCAGCGAAAATTTTTCTCTCCGATTGACTTGAAACTCACCATACCGATGCAGAATTTCACGCTGAATCCGAATCTGGCCTCCGTTTTCTCATCCGATGCTTCGTTTGGGCGCTACACACCAAAACGTCCCAAATTCTAACTCTGTCGTTTTTTCGCCAATGTCCCAAAATCTTAAATGGCGTCTCACATCTAAACGAAGACAGATATGAACAAGCCGATTCTTTCAGTGAATTTGTCTCACTCTTAGCTTTCAAACGAGCTATGGCACGACAAAATCCGTCCACTAGAAGCCAAGATCGAAGCGAGCTGTCCAGAGGGGGGGGACGTCAGCGAAAATTTTTCTCTCCGATTGACTTGAAACTCACCATACCGATGCAGAATTTCACGCTGAATCCGAATCTGGCCTCCGTTTTCTCATCCGATGCTTCGTTTGGGCGCTACACACCAAAACGTCCCAAATTCTAACTCTGTCGTTTTTTCGCCAATGTCCCAAAATCTTAAATGGCGTCTCACATCTAAACGAAGACAGATATGAACAAGCCGATTCTTTCAGTGAATTTGTCTCACTCTTAGCTTTCAAACGAGCTATGGCACGACAAAATCCGTCCACTAGAAGCCAAGATCGAAGCGAGCTGTCCAGAGGGGGGGGACGTCAGCGAAAATTTTTCTCTCCGATTGACTTGAAACTCACCATACCGATGCAGAATTTCACGCTGAATCCGAATCTGGCCTCCGTTTTCTCATCCGATGCTTCGTTTGGGCGCTACACACCAAAACGTCCCAAATTCTAACTCTGTCGTTTTTTCGCCAATGTCCCAAAATCTTAAATGGCGTCTCACATCTAAACGAAGACAGATATGAACAAGCCGATTCTTTCAGTGAATTTGTCTCACTCTTAGCTTTCAAACGAGCTATGGCACGACAAAATCCGTCCACTAGAAGCCAAGATCGAAGCGAGCTGTCCAGAGGGGGGGGACGTCAGCGAAAATTTTTCTCTCCGATTGACTTGAAACTCACCATACCGATGCAGAATTTCACGCTGAATCCGAATCTGGCCTCCGTTTTCTCATCCGATGCTTCGTTTGGGCGCTACACACCAAAACGTCCCAAATTCTAACTCTGTCGTTTTTTCGCCAATGTCCCAAAATCTTAAATGGCGTCTCACATCTAAACGAAGACAGATATGAACAAGCCGATTCTTTCAGTGAATTTGTCTCACTCTTAGCTTTCAAACGAGCTATGGCACGACAAAATCCGTCCACTAGAAGCCAAGATCGAAGCGAGCTGTCCAGAGGGGGGGGACGTCAGCGAAAATTTTTCTCTCCGATTGACTTGAAACTCACCATACCGATGCAGAATTTCACGCTGAATCCGAATCTGGCCTCCGTTTTCTCATCCGATGCTTCGTTTGGGCGCTACACACCAAAACGTCCCAAATTCTAACTCTGTCGTTTTTTCGCCAATGTCCCAAAATCTTAAATGGCGTCTCACATCTAAACGAAGACAGATATGAACAAGCCGATTCTTTCAGTGAATTTGTCTCACTCTTAGCTTTCAAACGAGCTATGGCACGACAAAATCCGTCCACTAGAAGCCAAGATCGAAGCGAGCTGTCCAGAGGGGGGGGACGTCAGCGAAAATTTTTCTCTCCGATTGACTTGAAACTCACCATACCGATGCAGAATTTCACGCTGAATCCGAATCTGGCCTCCGTTTTCTCATCCGATGCTTCGTTTGGGCGCTACACACCAAAACGTCCCAAATTCTAACTCTGTCGTTTTTTCGCCAATGTCCCAAAATCTTAAATGGCGTCTCACATCTAAACGAAGACAGATATGAACAAGCCGATTCTTTCAGTGAATTTGTCTCACTCTTAGCTTTCAAACGAGCTATGGCACGACAAAATCCGTCCACTAGAAGCCAAGATCGAAGCGAGCTGTCCAGAGGGGGGGGACGTCAGCGAAAATTTTTCTCTCCGATTGACTTGAAACTCACCATACCGATGCAGAATTTCACGCTGAATCCGAATCTGGCCTCCGTTTTCTCATCCGATGCTTCGTTTGGGCGCTACACACCAAAACGTCCCAAATTCTAACTCTGTCGTTTTTTCGCCAATGTCCCAAAATCTTAAATGGCGTCTCACATCTAAACGAAGACAGATATGAACAAGCCGATTCTTTCAGTGAATTTGTCTCACTCTTAGCTTTCAAACGAGCTATGGCACGACAAAATCCGTCCACTAGAAGCCAAGATCGAAGCGAGCTGTCCAGAGGGGGGGGACGTCAGCGAAAATTTTTCTCTCCGATTGACTTGAAACTCACCATACCGATGCAGAATTTCACGCTGAATCCGAATCTGGCCTCCGTTTTCTCATCCGATGCTTCGTTTGGGCGCTACACACCAAAACGTCCCAAATTCTAACTCTGTCGTTTTTTCGCCAATGTCCCAAAATCTTAAATGGCGTCTCACATCTAAACGAAGACAGATATGAACAAGCCGATTCTTTCAGTGAATTTGTCTCACTCTTAGCTTTCAAACGAGCTATGGCACGACAAAATCCGTCCACTAGAAGCCAAGATCGAAGCGAGCTGTCCAGAGGGGGGGGGACGTCAGCGAAAATTTTTCTCTCCGATTGACTTGAAACTCACCATACCGAGCAGAATTCACAACGCTGAATCCGAATCCTGGCCGGAAACCACCCGAGCCGGCTGGGCCCAAGTCGGAGCTGGCCGGGATCTGGCCGCCCATGGGGCCCCCGGACCACATGGCCCCTGGCCTGGCCAACAACACGCTCCATGAGCGACTGGTGGCCGGAAGGCCCTGGCCTAAATCAGGTAAGCCGCCCCCACCACGCAACAGACCATTCTGGCCCGGCCATAACTGGAACCACCACTGGCATCCCCCCAGGCCAGCCACTCCCCGCCCTCTGGGCCCCTTGATAAACCCCAGCAGTACACCGTAAAGTTGGTGCACCTGGTATCCGGCTCGGCTGGCCTCTGGAGGACCCTGGATTCCAACCCCGCCGCCTGGCCCCCCAGCTCTGTCTGGCCCTTGGATCTGGTAAGTCCAGCATCCTACTCCTTGAACCCATCCTGGGCCACCAGTCTGGGCCCATCTGGCCGCTACAAACTGGCCCGAGACCCGCCAACTGGCCACTGGCCATACATCGGCCGCGCCCAAACCTGGATGGCTGGATCCCACCTGGTCTCTGGCGCTGGCTTGGGCCCAAGGACCGATTCCACTCCCAGAGGAATTCCCCATCTGGCCCCATGAACTCCTCTGGACCCCCCTGGTCCGCCCACTGAAACATCCGTTTTCTCAATCCGATGCTTCGTTTGGGCGCTACACACCAAAACGTCCCAAATTCTAACTCTGTCGTTTTTTCGCCAATGTCCCAAAATCTTAAATGGCGTCTCACATCTAAACGAAGACAGATATGAACAAGCCGATTCTTTCAGTGAATTTGTCTCACTCTTAGCTTTCAAACGAGCTATGGCACGACAAAATCCGTCCACTAGAAGCCAAGATCGAAGCGAGCTGTCCAGAGGGGGGGGACGTCAGCGAAAATTTTTCTCTCCGATTGACTTGAAACTCACCATACCGATGCAGAATTTCACGCTGAATCCGAATCTGGCCTCCGTTTTCTCATCCGATGCTTCGTTTGGGCGCTACACACCAAAACGTCCCAAATTCTAACTCTGTCGTTTTTTCGCCAATGTCCCAAAATCTTAAATGGCGTCTCACATCTAAACGAAGACAGATATGAACAAGCCGATTCTTTCAGTGAATTTGTCTCACTCTTAGCTTTCAAACGAGCTATGGCACGACAAAATCCGTCCACTAGAAGCCAAGATCGAAGCGAGCTGTCCAGAGGGGGGGGACGTCAGCGAAAATTTTTCTCTCCGATTGACTTGAAACTCACCATACCGATGCAGAATTTCACGCTGAATCCGAATCTGGCCTCCGTTTTCTCATCCGATGCTTCGTTTGGGCGCTACACACCAAAACGTCCCAAATTCTAACTCTGTCGTTTTTTCGCCAATGTCCCAAAATCTTAAATGGCGTCTCACATCTAAACGAAGACAGATATGAACAAGCCGATTCTTTCAGTGAATTTGTCTCACTCTTAGCTTTCAAACGAGCTATGGCACGACAAAATCCGTCCACTAGAAGCCAAGATCGAAGCGAGCTGTCCAGAGGGGGGGGACGTCAGCGAAAATTTTTCTCTCCGATTGACTTGAAACTCACCATACCGATGCAGAATTTCACGCTGAATCCGAATCTGGCCTCCGTTTTCTCATCCGATGCTTCGTTTGGGCGCTACACACCAAAACGTCCCAAATTCTAACTCTGTCGTTTTTTCGCCAATGTCCCAAAATCTTAAATGGCGTCTCACATCTAAACGAAGACAGATATGAACAAGCCGATTCTTTCAGTGAATTTGTCTCACTCTTAGCTTTCAAACGAGCTATGGCACGACAAAATCCGTCCACTAGAAGCCAAGATCGAAGCGAGCTGTCCAGAGGGGGGGGACGTCAGCGAAAATTTTTCTCTCCGATTGACTTGAAACTCACCATACCGATGCAGAATTTCACGCTGAATCCGAATCTGGCCTCCGTTTTCTCATCCGATGCTTCGTTTGGGCGCTACACACCAAAACGTCCCAAATTCTAACTCTGTCGTTTTTTCGCCAATGTCCCAAAATCTTAAATGGCGTCTCACATCTAAACGAAGACAGATATGAACAAGCCGATTCTTTCAGTGAATTTGTCTCACTCTTAGCTTTCAAACGAGCTATGGCACGACAAAATCCGTCCACTAGAAGCCAAGATCGAAGCGAGCTGTCCAGAGGGGGGGGACGTCAGCGAAAATTTTTCTCTCCGATTGACTTGAAACTCACCATACCGATGCAGAATTTCACGCTGAATCCGAATCTGGCCTCCGTTTTCTCATCCGATGCTTCGTTTGGGCGCTACACACCAAAACGTCCCAAATTCTAACTCTGTCGTTTTTTCGCCAATGTCCCAAAATCTTAAATGGCGTCTCACATCTAAACGAAGACAGATATGAACAAGCCGATTCTTTCAGTGAATTTGTCTCACTCTTAGCTTTCAAACGAGCTATGGCACGACAAAATCCGTCCACTAGAAGCCAAGATCGAAGCGAGCTGTCCAGAGGGGGGGGACGTCAGCGAAAATTTTTCTCTCCGATTGACTTGAAACTCACCATACCGATGCAGAATTTCACGCTGAATCCGAATCTGGCCTCCGTTTTCTCATCCGATGCTTCGTTTGGGCGCTACACACCAAAACGTCCCAAATTCTAACTCTGTCGTTTTTTCGCCAATGTCCCAAAATCTTAAATGGCGTCTCACATCTAAACGAAGACAGATATGAACAAGCCGATTCTTTCAGTGAATTTGTCTCACTCTTAGCTTTCAAACGAGCTATGGCACGACAAAATCCGTTCACTAGAAGCCAAGATCGAAGCGAGCTGTCCAGAGGGGGGGGACGTCAGCGAAAATTTTTCTCTCCGATTGACTTGAAACTCACCATACCGATGCAGAATTTCACGCTGAATCCGAATCTGGCCTCCGTTTTCTCATCCGATGCTTCGTTTGGGCGCTACACACCAAAACGTCCCAAATTCTAACTCTGTCGTTTTTTCGCCAATGTCCCAAAATCTTAAATGGCGTCTCACATCTAAACGAAGACAGATATGAACAAGCCGATTCTTTCAGTGAATTTGTCTCACTCTTAGCTTTCAAACGAGCTATGGCACGACAAAATCCGTTCACTAGAAGCCAAGATCGAAGCGAGCTGTCCAGAGGGGGGGGACGTCAGCGAAAATTTTTCTCTCCGATTGACTTGAAACTCACCATACCGATGCAGAATTTCACGCTGAATCCGAATCTGGCCTCCGTTTTCTCATCCGATGCTTCGTTTGGGCGCTACACACCAAAACGTCCCAAATTCTAACTCTGTCGTTTTTTCGCCAATGTCCCAAAATCTTAAATGGCGTCTCACATCTAAACGAAGACAGATATGAACAAGCCGATTCTTTCAGTGAATTTGTCTCACTCTTAGCTTTCAAACGAGCTATGGCACGACAAAATCCGTCCACTAGAAGCCAAGATCGAAGCGAGCTGTCCAGAGGGGGGGGACGTCAGCGAAAATTTTTCTCTCCGATTGACTTGAAACTCACCATACCGATGCAGAATTTCACGCTGAATCCGAATCTGGCCTCCGTTTTCTCATCCGATGCTTCGTTTGGGCGCTACACACCAAAACGTCCCAAATTCTAACTCTGTCGTTTTTTCGCCAATGTCCCAAAATCTTAAATGGCGTCTCACATCTAAACGAAGACAGATATGAACAAGCCGATTCTTTCAGTGAATTTGTCTCACTCTTAGCTTTCAAACGAGCTATGGCACGACAAAATCCGTCCACTAGAAGCCAAGATCGAAGCGAGCTGTCCAGAGGGGGGGGACGTCAGCGAAAATTTTTCTCTCCGATTGACTTGAAACTCACCATACCGATGCAGAATTTCACGCTGAATCCGAATCTGGCCTCCGTTTTCTCATCCGATGCTTCGTTTGGGCGCTACACACCAAAACGTCCCAAATTCTAACTCTGTCGTTTTTTCGCCAATGTCCCAAAATCTTAAATGGCGTCTCACATCTAAACGAAGACAGATATGAACAAGCCGATTCTTTCAGTGAATTTGTCTCACTCTTAGCTTTCAAACGAGCTATGGCACGACAAAATCCGTCCACTAGAAGCCAAGATCGAAGCGAGCTGTCCAGAGGGGGGGGACGTCAGCGAAAATTTTTCTCTCCGATTGACTTGAAACTCACCATACCGATGCAGAATTTCACGCTGAATCCGAATCTGGCCTCCGTTTTCTCATCCGATGCTTCGTTTGGGCGCTACACACCAAAACGTCCCAAATTCTAACTCTGTCGTTTTTTCGCCAATGTCCCAAAATCTTAAATGGCGTCTCACATCTAAACGAAGACAGATATGAACAAGCCGATTCTTTCAGTGAATTTGTCTCACTCTTAGCTTTCAAACGAGCTATGGCACGACAAAATCCGTTCACTAGAAGCCAAGATCGAAGCGAGCTGTCCAGAGGGGGGGGGACGTCAGCGAAAATTTTTCTCTCCGATTGACTTGAAACTCACCATACCGATGCAGAATTTCACGCTGAATCCGAATCTGGCCTCCGTTTTCTCATCCGATGCTTCGTTTGGGCGCTACACACCAAAACGTCCCAAATTCTAACTCTGTCGTTTTTTCGCCAATGTCCCAAAATCTTAAATGGCGTCTCACATCTAAACGAAGACAGATATGAACAAGCCGATTCTTTCAGTGAATTTGTCTCACTCTTAGCTTTCAAACGAGCTATGGCACGACAAAATCCGTCCACTAGAAGCCAAGATCGAAGCGAGCTGTCCAGAGGGGGGGGACGTCAGCGAAAATTTTTCTCTCCGATTGACTTGAAACTCACCATACCGATGCAGAATTTCACGCTGAATCCGAATCTGGCCTCCGTTTTCTCATCCGATGCTTCGTTTGGGCGCTACACACCAAAACGTCCCAAATTCTAACTCTGTCGTTTTTTCGCCAATGTCCCAAAATCTTAAATGGCGTCTCACATCTAAACGAAGACAGATAGGAACAAGCCGATTCTTTCACTGAATTTGTCTCACTCTTAGCTTTCAAACGAGCTATCGCACGACAAAATCCGTCCACTGGAAGCCAAAATCGAAGCAAGCTGTCCAGAGAGGGGGGGGACGTCAGCGAAATTTGAAAATTTGATGAAAAATGTTTTGGTGACGGTCCCAGGTCGAAATTCCACACTTTGGAAAATTTTCAAAATTTTACCCATACAAAGTCACTCTGACACTTAGGATTTTTTCAGGTGAGCGAGCTCCGACCTAAATCTTGTAACCGCTCTAACTTTTGAACGAAGACAGATAGGAACAAGCCGATTCTTTCACTGAATTTGTCTCACTCTTAGCTTTCAAACGAGCTATCGCACGACAAAATCCGTCCACTGGAAGCCAAAATCGAAGCAAGCTGTCCAGAGGGGGGGGGACGTCAGTGAAATTTGAAAATTTGATGAAAAATGTTTTGGTGACGGTCCCAGGTCGAAATTCCACACTTGGGAAAATTTTCAAAATTTTACCCATACAAAGTCACTCTGACACTTAGGATTTTTTCAGGTGAGCGAGCTCCGACCTAAAATCTTGTAACCGCTCTAACTTTTGAACGAAGACAGATAGGAACAAGCCGATTCTTTCACTGAATTTGTCTCACTCTTAGCTTTCAAACGAGCTATCGCACGACAAAATCCGTCCACTGGAAGCCAAAATCGAAGCAAGCTGTCCAGAGGGGGGGGACGTCAGCGAAATTTGAAAATTTGATGAAAAATGTTTTGGTGACGGTCCCAGGTCGAAATTCCACACTTTGGAAAATTTTCAAAATTTTACCCATACAAAGTCAATCTGACACTTAGGATTTTTTCAGGTGAGCGAGCTCCGACCTAAAATCTTGTAACCGCTCTAACTTTTGAACGAAGACAGATAGGAACAAGCCGATTCTTTCACTGAATTTGTCTCACTCTTAGCTTTCAAACGAGCTATCGCACGACAAAATCCGTCCACTGGAAGCCAAATCGAAGCAAGCTGTCCAGAGGGGGGGGGACGTCAGCGAAAATTTTTTCTCTCCGATTGAGCTGGAAATACACCATTTCCATGTAGAATTTGACGCTGAATCCGAATCTGGCCTCCGTTTTCCCATCCGATGCTTCGTTTTGGCTCTACAGTAGGCAGCCATCGCAAAAATTCTAACTCATTTTTTCGAAAAATGTTGAAAATTTTTTCTCGCCGATTGCCTTGAAACTCACCATACAGATAGAGAATTTCACGCTGATTCCAAATCTGAAATCCGTTTTCCAATCCGATGCTTCGTTTTGAAGCTAGAGCCCAAAACGTCCCAAATTCTAACTCTGTCGTTTTTCGAAAAATGTTGAAAATTTTTTCTCACCGATTGCCTTGAAACTCACCATACCGATGCAGAATTTCACGCTGAATCCGAATCCGACCTCCGTTTTCTCATCCGACCACTCCTTCCACTCGAAACAACCCATTTTACAACCCAACATTCAGCAGATTGCACGAAAAACATCACACACTATAGCCTCAAGACTAATCCTGGCGGTCGCCCAAGTCCACCACGACACTCTATCGTTCAAGAGGGGGGGACTCAGACCCGAAGCACCACGGCGGCCGACCACGACACTCTGCCGTTCCAGAGGGGGGGGCGCCGGTCGAGTGTTCGCCAACAAGCGAACGACATAATGTAGGCGTACTCTGATTCCAATGATCATTGATATAGCATAGGAAAACACAGTTGTAGAAATGATATCCATATATTCAGACAATAGAACTATTACTTTGAAGAATTGAGCTTCTTGATCTTTCTCTCTGCTGATTTAGAAGCAGAAGAGTTCTTTAGGTCTCTCAAAAAATTTTTACACATGGTGTTGAATAGACAAGATATGATATTTTCATGCAATACTTTGCTACAATCAGGGCACGCATTCAACAGGTATGAATTTACACTGTCATCAGCTCACATACCAAACGGACAAACAGAAATTTTTGATGTCCTCGACTGAGGAATCCGTTTTTTAAAAAGTCACTTTCAATGATTTGGTAAAATACAGTATATGCAGTTCCACATATCGAATATACGCGGTCAGTAGGAGAGCAAAGACCTCCTCTATTCAATTCCTTGAAAAAGGCAAACAATTCAGAGTGAACTGCGCTCCGTTCTAAGTCAAACATCTTGTCGCAATCAGCTACAAATAACGATGACTTACAGGTCTCACAGCTTAGTTTTAATGACCGAGAAACACTTCTCGAAACATAATCCGAAACATAATACAGGATATCTAAATCCGATTCGCTCAACTCATCAATCTTGGTAATATCAATTTTGTCTTTGAAAAAAGTAATATCTTCGCTAACATCTTTCTCTTGTGCTTCGACAGCTCGGATAGAATCTATCATCTTGACTGCGGAGATTTTTGTGTGTTTAAGAAGCGAAACGATTCTAACTGTCTTTTCGTTTTCGAAGACCTGGCGTGCGCTGATATAATAGTTGGCACCCGAGAGTTGCCTGTACCATGAAAAGCGTGATTCTAGACAATCACTCTGGAAATTTGCTGTGAGAATGGATTTGAAGTTGAACTCGTTCAAAAGGCATTCGCAAATTAAAGGAATCGTTTCACACATTTGAATGCAGGCCATAAAAGTTTCCGAGGAGAGACCTTTTGTACCTGAACTCTGCCACTTTCTAAGAAACGCTGAAAAGTCTCTTAAATATCGTAACTGCTCAGAAGAAGATGTGATAGGATAACGTAGAGGATCGCGCTTGTTCTTGCCTATAGTGGATGATCTGATATTCAAAATTCCCCACAGTTTAGTAACAATTTCTATGAATTTGGCTGTTTCTGTCCAATCAGAATTTTTCGTTTCGCTGTAATATCGCAGGGCGGTTGAAGTTGACTCGTCGAAAACAGACATTGCTAATCCGACTGAGGTTTTTTGTATATTAGTGGGAAACACCACTGTCTTGTTCAGTTTCTTTGCCATCCTCAAAGGCTTTGATGATTCCTCCTCATACAATTCACGAATATGCTCAAATGATGGATGGAAAGGCGATGTCTCTTCAACCTCAAATGATGGGCAAGCAAAAAACTTACGATTGTGAAAGTTGTTATACACATTTTTAAACGTGTGCGTGGGATCGATCAGAATGAATAGTTTCTTTTCACAATCGAGGGGTTTTGAACATAAGGCTTCATTTCTTCGTGCGACAGTTGGACGAAAAATGAACGATTTGCCACATGGTTATCAGCTACTGTCATTATGATATCAAAACCGCTATCTACCACTGTTCGGAAAACTTCATTGAAGCAATTTTTTAGAATGTTGGTGTTGAAACGAGAAAGTGGATAGAGGGCTACGACGTCTCTATATTTAGACGACATTGACCGTAGCATGAATGTGAGAATCGTTGTTACAGGTTTGTTATCGTGGTCAGATAAGCCAACAATATTTCCTCCAACATATTCAAATTGATGTGAAATGTAAACCTCATCGAAAACGAATCTAACATTCCTTTCGTTTTCACCTAAATTTTGGCTACGCAAACGCAAGTAATTCGTACAGTCTGACCCCTGGGAAACAGCTAATTTAGAAGAAACCCGTTGTAAAGATCGAACTGAAGGAATGCAAAGAGTCTTACTTGCCAGTAACATCTTATAGCATGCCGGACTCGCTGAATACCACAACAATGATTGTACGTACAATTTACTAGAATAACGTCTGTTATTAGACTTTAAAAAGGCGCATTCCAGCTGTTCACAAAAGAACAAAACACGTCGCTTTAAATCAGTGTCGAGACTTTTTGCTACCTGAGCAGCTAATTCTGATACTAGTGATTTCAAAATCAAAGACTTCGCTTCATCTATTGAGTTCAATGAATTCAAGTACGCTAGCAAATTTACAAAATCGCTAAATTGTCGGATTGTTTTACTGTCGGTCATACAGTTACTCTGGCCTACATCAAATTGAACACCAAAACAAGATACAGCGAAAGACATATCAGAGTTGACTTTCACTGAAGCTCTTACTTTAGGAATTTCCGAAGTATCAATGAGAATGTAATAATCCGCACTATTTGATTCAGAATCACGAACGGCGATGAAGCCCGATGGTTTGCACGCGTAGGCGCTAAACTTGTCATATAGTCTTTGAAGATTGTCAACACGATCTTCTTCCCACATCTCACAAATCAATTCTTGAGTCCTCCTGTTTTCTTTGTTTTGTCGCTTCACAGACGTTGCGCATATAGTTGGCCTTGAAGTTGGAGCGTCGAAGGAAAGATATGATGGTAAATTGTAAAATTTTGATGGAACGGCATCTTTCTTCAATCTTCGATTTTTCAATAAACCCGTTTTCCTTGTTCGATCTACACTTTCAGTAATTAAGTCAGCGTCAACAAAATGAAGTGAGCACAGTCTTGATGATGAAGAAGGCTCGAAACCTTCCCGCGGTATGCGTCGTAACCAAGCTGATAGAGTCGAAGGGTTTTGAGGAAAGCAATGCAAAATCACATTTCGAGTTTTTAGGTCAGATTTGTAGCCTGTCTTGCAGCCTGGGTCGCAGCACTTCCATCCCATGATGTCCTTATTAAGAATGTGCGCAGAATTTGACGATGGCAGCCAGAGGAAGAGCGTACAATGTAGAGTCACTGTCTCACATTACTCGTAGCATGCAGAATGAATACAATAGCGACAGTCAACCATTCGAATCGATACGCACGCTGAGGAAGAAAGGCCTCTACTTGTTGGTTGTGCAGACAAAGCGCTACGCCGTGTCGTGTCCTGGCTGCCTGCAAGAGTACAAGCCATATCGAGACGTCCGTGCAGCCGAGCGCAAAGCTAAACAAAATGCAGCAATAAGTTTTGCAGAAGACGGACTCTATGCTAAAGCTTGTAGAGTCCTAACTTCCTCCGGCATCGCTCCAAACAATAGCAATACATATAGTCGCATCAAGGACAAGCACCCCTAAGCTGATCCCCCAATTTTACCAGCTGAAGTAACAAAGGCTCTTCAACTTGGAAGTAATGTTAATGTCCGTAAAATTATCGCCACTTTTCCGAAAGATACAGCATGCGAACCATCTGGTTTACGGGCCTCTCACCTTATTGAATCCTGTGAAGCTACTTTGCCAAGCCCTTTGAACTCGACATTGCGATCTTTCATTAACCTCATGCTAAGAGGCGATATACCCGCAAATATTTCTCCGTATTTCGCAGGTACCAATATCACAGCCCTCAAGAAGAATGAAAGTGATATCCGTCCTATTGCTGCAGGTGAAATATTCAGACGATTGGCAAGCAAAGCAGCATGTAGCATTCTCAAGAGCAAATCAGCAAATATTTTGAAACGTTGGCAGTTTGGTGTTCCTTATCCTGATGGTAGAGAAGTTGTTGTACATAACCTGTGAAACATCGTCGAACAACATTGGAATGATGATGACTTTGTCGTGTTTAAAGTAGACATGGCTAATGCTTTCAACAGCGCATCCAGACAAGCTGTCGTTGATTCGTGTCATAAACTTATTCCTGAATTATTGCCATGGGTACAAACATGTTATGGTCAACATCCTCATTTATGGCGCAGTATGGGTCATGTAGGCTACTCTCTCAAACAGGAGTTCAACAAGGTGACCCTCTTGGGCCTCTTCTGTTCAGTCTTGTTTTGAATACAGTAATTCCATCTCTTGACCCTCAAAATCGACTGATTTATCAGGCCTGGTATTTGGATGATGGTATATTTTGTGGTTCCAAAGACGCAATTCATGGAGTGTTGCGATATTTACAAAGTAGTTCCAAGATTACTACTGGTCTACATATCAAACTAGAAAAGTGTGAACTATATGCCAAAAATAATCTTGAAGGTTTTCTGCCATTCATCCCTACATTCTCGAAACCAAACTTTGAAATCTTGGGAGCTCCAAATGGTGATGTCTGTTTTTGTTCTGATTACATAGAATCGAAAAGGAAAAATGCCTGGGTACTTCTACGAGAGCTACCGATTCTTGACAATCCTCAGATCTCCCTAATTCTGTTACGGCAATGTGCTGGTCATTCAAAACTGTCTCATCTTTCCCGAACTGTTCCACCAACTCCTGCGGGTAACGCATTCAGAAATTTTGATAATGATGTCCGTCAATGTGTCGAGGATCATGCCTAATTACAATGTAATGATTCTGCTTGTCTTCAATCGACTCTGTCTCTAAGATTAGGTGGCCTTGGATTACGTTCCATTTCGAGACACGCAGCCGCTGCTTACATTGCTTCCCTTTGCACGACAAACATGGAAGGCAACAATCATATAGATGAAGCAATCGCTCTGTATAATGACATGGTTGGCGCTCAATTTTGTCTCGACCAGGCCAGATAACAGAAAAATATCTCAGAAGGCACTATCACAAAAACTTGATGAAGAAACATTCTCCGATCTATTGGCACGATCTTCGGTAGCGAATCAAGCTAGACTGAAGTCAGTTTCCGCCCCTTATAGTTCCGCATGGTTGCGTACGATACCCTCATCAGGTCTTGGTCTTAGCGTTGATCCTGACGAAATGTGCGTCATATTGAAATTGTGGCTTGGTTTACCGGTCATGCCAACAAACAAGCCTTGTGCGAGATGTCCTGAAACTGTTCAAGACGTTTTTGGACACCATGCTTTAACGTGTAGAAGGGGACCCGATCTGTGCACTCGACATAACGTCCTTCGGCTACCATCGCTGATTATGCTCGACAAGCATTTTTAAACCCTCAATTAGAAAAAAGAGCAAAATATGATCACGACAATTCCCGACCAGCTGATATTCTGGTACCCAGTTGTTCGTTGGGACGAGACGCAGCCCTAGATGTTACCGTCACGCATCCGCTAAATCAGCAATCAATTTTTCAAGCGATTGTGAAAGCAGGACAAGCAGTGGCAGCGGCGGCTGAAGTTAAGTATCAAAAGAATGATAAGAGATGCTCATCTTTGAATTGGATCTGTGTGCCGATGGTCGTCTCAACATATGGGGAATGGTGCATTGAATCAGAAGATTTTTTTGAGAAGCTTGCCAACAGACTGTCTGCACAGAAAGGAGCTACACCATGGGAGGTATGCAACGCCATCTGTACTCTCCTGAGTGTGAAGCTGATGAGAGCAAACGCCCGTGCTGTCAATTGCAGGTGCGAAATCTCAATTGGGGGATTGACTTTTGAGCTTTTTAGTGTCTTTTTCATATTCAAGGTTTTTAGCCCTTTTCCACGATTTCCAGCTAACTTTCCTGATCTTCTGAAGTTATGTTGCATATTGTTTTATCTGAAATAAAAAATAAACATTGATATTTTCAACCATTTGGGATTCTGTATTCTTGGAGATCAAAAATATAGGTTTGCGCTGAAATAAATTGGGGATCTAGAGTAGAAAGATTTTCCATAGAAAGATTTTCATTTTTTAGATTTGGGCTACAACCTTGGGATTCTACATATTCAACTTATCTATGTATTCTTTGTAGGAGTACATGGATAGCGAATGCATGAAAGATCGAATTCTATATTTCATCTGAAGAGTTCATTCCTTCTTTCCAAGATGACCATAGATGAGATTGGTCATAGTTGTCCTGCTAATAATTCTAAGAAAAACTTTTCAAACACGGTATTATGCTTAGAAGTATTAAATGTTGATCTCATTTAGTTATCATTAACATCATCAACCTGCTTACATAAATTTTCAAAACGGATATTAAGAAATAAGAAAAAAAATGGTGTGATTGATGATGCCCGCAATTGGGCTGATTCAAATTTAGATCACTCTAAAGTGTCAGTTACCATACCTGATTCCTTTTGGTCTGAGGTTGAAGATGCATATGAATTGTTTATTGGAGGAAAAATTTATTCGACCTGTCAAAGGGTAATTGCGGAAAGGCCTTTATCAAAGAAATGACGAGATGTATAAACACCTGGTCTTCAAAATCACAGGAAAGAGATATATGCCGAAAGGTCCTTGTGACTATGCCTGCGCTCATATTGCAAAGAACGTCAAAGAAATGCAAGACCTCTGAAATCAAACAACACATTGACAGAAGGCTAGAATTATGGAAGAAAAAAGAATTTCGAGCTTTACTAGATGAAAGTCGCACGGTTCAAAACAGACTACACGGTAATCACAAAACAATAAGTGGTGAGAATTTGTCAAAAGGGTCGCTAAGCTCATGCTAGTAAAATCCTGCTCTTTGCTTACTCCATGAAAATTCAAGCAGAGTCCATATATTAACAGAAGACATTCTGAAAGCTTTGAAAGAAAAGCATCCCGATGCTAGTCCTTTAAATGAAACAATGCTACTTCATGGTCCACAGCAGAAAGTCAATCCCGTGATATATGATGAGATCAATGCTGAACTGATTAGAACATGTGCGCTGAGGTCAAAAGGTTCCCCTGGACCTTCAGGTTTCGATGCCGAATTTCGGAAGAAAGCTTTGAGTGGCAAACATTATGGCTCTGCACCTGATGACCTATGTCATTCAATAGCTATTATGACCCGCAAGCTTTGTTCAGAGGAAATTGACAATCCAATAAGTATCGAGCCTTTGCAATCATGTCGACTCATTCCGTTAGATAAGTCACCAAGGGTGATAAGTCACCAATAGGGATTGGCGAAGTTTTGCGGCGTATAATTCGAAAAGCAGTCATGACCATAATCAAGTCTGATGTTGTTAGTGCAACCGGTCATCAACAATTATGTGCTGGACAAGAAGCCGGATGTGAGGTTGCAATTCACGCAGTAAGAGACTTATTTGAAAATGATTCAATCATTGAATTATCCAAATTGATTGCAGAAATGCCTTCAATTCGATCAATCGTGAATTATTATTGCACAACATTCGAATTATTTGCCCTGAAGTAGTGACAAACGTAATTAATAGCTACATTCAGTTCTCAAGACTCTTTATTTCTGGTGGAAAAGAATTAATATCAAATAAAGGAACAAGGCAAGGTGACCCAATTGCAATGAGTATGTATGCGATTGGACTGACACCATTGCTTTCAACTCTTAGTTTTGATAACACAAATGTTCATCAGATCGCTTTCGCTGATGATGTAACAGCTGTTGGTGCTATTTCGCATTTTAAACATTGGTGGAAAAGAATTATTCACTATGGATATTCTATGGATATTATTCTTGGATACCATGTAAACGAATCCAAATCATGGCTAATCACCAAACCAAAGTACATGGAACTTGCAAGAAATGAGTTTCATGATTACGAAATAAGAATATCAGATGAAGGAAATCGTCATCTAGGTGCAGTTATTGGAACGATTGAAAACAGTTTCCTATGTTCAAGCAAAAGTTAGAGAGTGGATCGAACAATTATTGAAGAAACTCTCCTTTGTCGCGCGAACACAACCTCACCCGCAGCTTACTATGCTTCCATCCATGGATTGGTGAACTGATACACTTTCATAATGCGTACTGTTCCTGATATTTCTGGATTGCTTAAACCGCTTGATGAGGCAATTATGACTTTATCCGAGCATTATGGCAAAATTACAATTTTAATAGTGATGAGAGGAAAATGTTTTCGCTCCCTACAAGATTTGGCGGTATGAATATCATCATTCCCTCTGACGTTTGTGATCAGATATATGAACACTCACGATTAATTACAAGTGAAACAGTGAAGAATGTGATTCATAAAGAAAATGTGTATGTAAATAATGAATTTCAAATTGAGAATCTGAAGTATAATATCAAAAATCAAAACCGCAAAAAAGGCAAAATCAAAACTGGAGGAAATAAAATCAGTAGTAGCCCCGTGCCAAAACAAAGCGTAAAATGTGCAACGATGAGTCATCATGCTGACTCAGCCCCCCCTCTGGAGAGAGGAAGGAGATGACCAAGGATGTGTTGGGAGCAATGGGTCCGTGAGGAGGAAGCTGTTCCTTACCCCCCTCTCTGGAACGAGACTTCCAACTTTGGTTCTAGAGATCGTAGAAAGTCGTGCAATAGCTCATTTGAAAGCTAAGAGTCAGAAAAATCCAGTGGAAAGCTCAGTTTGGTCCTATCTTCCTGGGTTTAGAGAGGAAATTCTCTGAAAACCACCAGAGCCAGAAAAGGCAGGTTTTGGTGGTTTTTGGGATGAGAAAGGCCGTTTTTCGGGCAGAAGGAGTGCTCGGATGGGAAAACGGAGGACAGATTCGGAGTCTACGTGAAATTTTGGGTTAGGAAGGTTGTTTCCAGCGAAATCGGAGAGAAAAAGTTCTGACACCCCTCGGCAGCGATATTCCAACTTTGGTTCTACAGATCGTAGAAAGTCGTGCAACAGCTCATTTGAAAGCTAAGAGTGAGACAAATTCATTGCAAGAAACTGCTTGTTCATATCTGCCTTCGTTTAGATGTGAGACGCCATTGAAAATTTTAGAAATTGGCGAAAAAACGACAGAGTTAGAATTTTTACGAAAATGGCTCTAGCGGGTGAACGAAGCCTCGGATGGGAAAACAGAGACCAGATTTAGAATCAGCGTGCAATTCTGCATCTAGAGGGTGAGTTTCAAGTAAATCGGAGAGAAAAAGTCGAAAATTTTCTTCATACTGGGTCTCCACACGGGATTTTTTCGTGAAAATGTTAAATTGTGGCCACCTTTGGTAATGAATAGCGGAGGATTGGAAGTGGATGAAGAGCTTGGATTTCTTTTAGGGGCACGACCGCACTTTGTTCTCTAGGATCCTATCTTTTCAGATCTGTGGAAGGTTTCGTTTTCAAATGAGAGCATGTTTAAAATCGAACTTTTGCGCATTTTCCAAGATTTTCGAACTTTTGAAAACTTTTCAACTCGGCTTCTGGTCATCGTAGAGAGTCGAGGGATGTCTTAAATGAAAAGGTGAGAGCGAAAAAACGTGACTGTCAAAATTTGAAGTCAATCGGAGCACTAGAGCAGGAGATAGACGTGTTTAAAGTTTTTGGATGATTGGGATTACGTCATCAGCTGATCGCCACAAACTATAAGTGGAGTCTCTACTTGTGGAAATCAGTTCTCCCGACTGGGTTGGGGTAGGTGAACTCCGGAGCTCCGATGATAGCATCGGACATTCCAAATTTTGGGTTTCCTACCGACTTAGAAAATTTCATTGCTGACATCAGCTAGGGCGTCAGATTTAAAGGTTAGCCAGGAGATGGCCTTCGCTTCCAGGCCATAAAAGACTCCAAAACTTTAAAGGCCTGAAACTTTGCTTCTACAAGTCCTTTTGACTTGATTCAAAAAAGATTCGATTGCTATTGATCAGACCTACATTGACAGACAACTTATAAAATTTCATAAGTAGTACTAAATGCTGAAAAATTTAAATTCATTATTTTTGGAGGTTTTCTGGGGTTTTCGACCCTGCTGATTTCAATGAAGGCATGTATAAGTGTGTACAAGCCAGTCTTTCCATGATACAGGCGGCTTTTCACTGAAAGCGAGCATGACACGGAGAGTTTTGCTGTAATATTCCACTGACAGGGTGTTCCTTCGGGACGGCGGATGATGCCGTAGTGATAAGTGTGGCAAGGGAGTGTGTCATATTTTAGACCGAAACCTCTGGGGCAACTCATGTTGGGCATTTGACACAGTTCTCAACGTAGCATTTTGAACGCCAATCGGTTGAGTCTTAGCTATCTTGTCATGGGTGGCATCTAAACATCTCCATTGCAAAACGCTTGTGAATCACGGCTTGCTATCAAGCTGATCAAACAACGACTTGCCAACCTCTTGTAAATAACTCCACCGGTTTTCATGTCTGGCTATCAAGTCATTGACGGTGCAAGTCACGGAGATTTTCGGTGTCATACTTCCTGTTGGTGGGCGTTCTTTCGAGACAGCGGTGAAGTCCGTAGCGATGAGTACTGCACGGGACGTTGGCAATGGTAATCCTTGTGAAACCTCTCTGCGTCATGTTTCCAAGTGGTTGCCTTTCGTCTCAACGTTGTACTCTGACCGCTAGGGCGACATTTAGCTATCTGCCACAGGTTACCTCATAAAATCTCCATTGCACTTGTCTCCCGATAGTTGGCCATACATGCGAGAATGAACCATAAGTTCTTTTAAGAACTGTCTCTATCACGGAGACTAAATGATGAATGGAATGAATTGGAAGGGACATTCATGCGCCACACGAAACCACAAGCTCATTTCTCTCCTCGCTAGTGAACAAGCTCTTGTGAACGTAGTCAGAAAGTGTATCATGGTTTGCAAAAGCAAAGTCTAGTACAGTCAAATAGTTTTACCGTGACACACGTTTGTGAAAGTAAAGTTTGATCATTGAAGTTTTATTCGTGAGTGTAGTCAGAAAGTGTATCGTGGTTTGCAAAAGCAAAGTTTAGTGTAGTCAAATAGTTTTACCGTGACACACGTTTGTGAAAGTAAAGTTTGATCATTGAAGTTTTATTCGTGAGTGTAGTCAGAAAGTGTATCATGGTTTGCAAAAGCTAAGTTTAGTGTAGTCAAATAGTTTTACCGTGACACACGTTTGTGAAAGTAAAGTTTGATCATTGAAGTTTTATTCGTGAGTGTAGTCAGAAAGTGCATCATGGTTTGCAAAAGCAAAGTTTAGTGTAGTCAAATAGTTTTACCGTGACACACGTTTGTGAAAGTAAAGTTTGATCATCGAAGTTTTATTCGTGAGTGTAGTCAGAAAGTGCATCATGGTTTGCAAAAGCAAAGTTTAGTGTAGTCAAATAGTTTTACCGTGACACACGTTTGTGAAAGTAAAGTTTGATCATTGAAGTTTTATGACTGACCGAACTCATCACAGCACTAGAAAGTTTTATCGAAAAGGTTTTACTGCACGGTGTAGATTGTCTTGTAACTTACTTTCACAGTGTTAGAAAGTTTTATGTTGAGTGGAGACAGTTGCCAAATGTTCCCCTATTAGTAAATTCAAACTCCATGACTGTTAGATTGCTGACTACTTCATCAGGTTTACTAAAAGCAGTTTTCTAATGCAGTGAGACTGAGAGTTTAGAATGTTATATGAAAACAGTGTTCACCACAGCACTACAAAGTTTTACTGCACTGTGTAGATTGTTTCACAGTGTTAAAAGGTCTTATAGTAAGTACTACAGTGTTGAATGTTTTATAAAACCAGGTTAAGTCTTGTCACAAACGTTGAGTGTGTAAGAGCTAGTTCCATGACATTGAATCGCGTGGGTCCTAAAGTCCTAAAGTCCATAATCCAAGGGTAGGGTCATCTACGGTTGGATTTAGGGTTTTATATCACATGCGTTAACCGTTCGTGTAGAATACGTGAAGCACATGTTCGCTTAAAAGTCTAAACGCAAACGTTGAAATAGGTTTTGTAAGAAGTCTTTGACATGATGTTGTGAAACTTAGCGAACGTTGAAAAAAGTTTTATGAAATGTTTCTGCAGTCACACTCGTTAGCGTACCAGCTTTACTAAATGTGTTCTTTGCCTTTATCAAATTGAATGCGTGTGTAGACTGTTTTGTAAATAAAGACAGTGTTAAACGTGTTTGCACTCTGCATCGACAGCATACAAGTATACACATAACAACCTGTAACGTTTCTTAAAAGAGTGGAATGCATATGAGTTAGGAAACACTCAAAACATGTGTGAGATAAAAATCAACCTGCTAGATTAAGTGAGTCCCTCACAAAAGTGTCACAACTATTTTACGGGAAACTTGTAAAGGAAAACTGTGTATCGAGAACGTTTACACTCATCATAGACAGATGAACATATATTCTAACTTCAACTTTCTGGCATTCAAATGAAATTCGTAAACATGAAGATCTAGACTCCGTGGTGTAAAAACTGCATGATGAGTGACAACAACTTTATGTTGGTAAAACTTTCATAGATTGCAGTCGCGTTTAAAGTTGATATAAAAATCTGTAGAAACGCATAAGTCTTGGATGCAGTTCAACGTTGTGACTCGTACATTGAACTAACAAAATGAACAAGTCTGTGTAGAGGACCATAACACGCTCATCAGTAGGAAACAGCAAAGCATGTAATGTCATTGAATTATCAAGACTGAGTGACAAGTCTGTGTCAGTGGATCTATTTCATGGGTATGAAACAGTGAACATTACATTAGGACTGTCCATGAGTACTGAAAAGGTTAGAATCAAAGTTTGCTTTTCATGTGCATGACAAATGAAGAGAATCAACACGTGTCTCATTTCCAAACGAATCGTACATTGCTTGTAAGTTCATAATAGAATCAACATTGAAACCTGTGTCAAGTGATTTTCTGTGCGAATGCAGACGATGTGAAAATGGCACACTGATTGACATTAAACAATGCTTGCAATATTCAACACGCTGCCATTAAAAAGCAGCTAAAACGTTTATCATAAAACCTATCAGTGAAGCAGATGTCATAACTCTTCCAACCCTCCTGTGCACACAAAGAATCACGAGTGCACTCTGTCACCTGTTTGTCGCCCTGCCCTCTCAGCAGAGAGAGTAGAACACAAAGATGAAGGACAGCGCAGCCGGTTGGCGACCATCTGTCGCGCTGCCTCCTCAGCAGATAGAGTAGAACACAAGGATGAATGATAACGCTCTCTGGCACCCGTCTGTCGCATTGCCCCCTATACACATTGAATTTTCTATCGCATCTGTCCAACGAACAAGGACGCAGGAACTTATCGTCACCTCAGACCTCCCACCTAGCTGATTCCCACACAGCTCATTGCTATTGCACCGGAAGGGAGATTCACGCGATAAATGCATCTAACTTTGTTGAGTGGTTGAGGATGGCAGTCAATGAAAATATGTCTTCCCTTTTCTTCCTCCAACCATAAGTTTAGAGCAATATGATTGCATGATCTAACTTTTAAAAGGCTGTGCATGCTTTATTTCACAAATCATCATGTCGGGTAAGCCGATTGTACAAGTTACCCTATATAGAATTACTTATATGGGCGAAACTTTTCTCTCCGACGAGTGTGAGGATATGGTATTTCAGTTTATGAAATACTATTCCCTATTCAATGAATCGAACGTTACACGTCCACCCGAATCCCCGATGATGGATCCGGAGGAATCTCCGAGTGAGGCTGAGACGGTGGAAAGTGAGGCCGAGACGGTAGCGAGTGAGGCCGAGACGGTGGAAAGTGAGGAGATGATGTGGAGTGAGGACACGGTGGAAAGTGAGGAAGTGGAAGCGAGTGAACATGTTATTGTGATATCAGATGATGAAGTATGAGCTTTACGCATGCATACGAATGGCTGTCATCTCAACTCGTTCATGTTTTCTTTCAGTGACGGAGTGAGTGATGGGCGTTCTTTAGTTCATAAAATCATCATGCAAACATACAGCACACTGTTTCACCACATTTCCTCGTGAATGCATCATGAGTTCTTATAAGAACTTCCTTCTAATGCAGCTAAAGCGGTCCCAAGCCCGCCACATATCTTCGGATATGGAATGCAGAGGGGAGGGATAAATGATGCAATGGAATGAAGGGGAGCCAAACTTTCACCACATGCAGCCACAAACACATTTCTATCTTCATTAAGATGACATTCAATCACTTCAATGCCTTGCTAGCCAGTTACAAAAATGTTTGAGAAATATAAGGGAGACGTTCACATTCATTCATCAAATACAGTCGTTTGATGCAATGTCGTTCGATATAGCTTTCTTTGATATGAGGCAAACCCTTGAGCTCCGCAGTGGATGCAGAGTGAAGATGGGGAAAGTCTTTCTCCTCGCTGCTTTGCAGGCAGAGAAAGGCGAAGCAATTCGCTGCCCCGTCCACCTCATTCCACATGAGTTTGTGAAAAACCCTTTGTTCAGGGATTTGGCGCTAGAATATCTGGCGTTGCTGATAACTCAGCGCCTGGAATACTTCGAGTAATCGAAGTATTTCATCGGTCCTTCCAAGGGCCCGGTCACCAATTTGTTGGAGGCCACCCTATTAACAAAGAAAAATTACAGACCGTGCCACACACAAACACTAGATTTAGGGATCTCTATCTTTCTTAGAAAATGAACAAGCTCTTATTAAATTCATCTGATGAGAACGCAACTTCATGACAAGTGTTAAACTTGTCCAACACACATCTTCAAAGTCCTAACTGCCATGAAATCATCATGTTTAAAGCCCATATGATAAGTAGCAAGGATCTATTGCAGTTACATGGTGTAAAATATAAATGTGTGTAGAGAGAGGATTAGACGCGAAGTCATGAATTTATTTCTTCACCACCCGTCAAATGGAAAGAGTAAGGGTGGTGGAAGAATCATCAGAGCAACATGTTGTATAGTAATGCAGGCAATGACAGTCACGATTGGATTTAGAGATTTAGCGTTTTATAAAACATACATCAATGATAACTGTTGTTGTAGAGTGTATACATTCATTTACTAACTTAACCATTTGTGAATGACATGGCTAAATTGCTAAAGTCCATCATCTAAGGGGTAGGGTCACCTACCGGTGGATTTAGCGATTTAGGGTTTTGGATAATACAAATTAACGATCTCTTTTAGTGTAGAATACGTGATGCATCACGGTTCGTTTTAAAAAAATTTAGTGCAAAAAAATTCACCATGACATCTGTTTGCAGAATATGATTTAACATAGCCATCTATGTTATTTGAGATCAAAATCAAAATCTTCTATCGAGCCGTTTTTGAAAAATCTTGAATTTTCAAAATGGCGGCCATTTGAATATTTCAAAATTCGTGAAAATCAGAATTCCAGCCCAAATATTCATTTAGAGGGACACCAGTCGTCTAAAAATCCTCCTACAACATTTTTCATGTTTTATTACAGCAATATACAACCATTGTATTAAATAATTGGTCAAATATTCAAAATGGCGGACTGTAAGAGTAATTAAAAAATCTAAATACATAGGAAAATATACAAAGCTTAGTATTGGCTAATTAAGCTCATGAATTTGAAAGGAAGCATTATTTTGACCAGAAATGATATTACACATGATCTTTCACATGAATGAATGACTTAATTCTGACTACAGGGTGTTCTATAAAGAACACCGCAACATTTCAGAGTCGACAAAATACATGTTTAATGCTCAATATTCAATGTTATATCGATCGTCGGTTTACTTTCATCCCAAGTACCGGTAATTATCCCTTTTTTTCGCGATATTACTCAATGCGAATATTTAAAAATTGAGAACAAATTTAGGAGAAACATTCGATTTATTCAGAGATATTCAATATCACGTATTTCAAACTTTCTCAAAGATGCTGAGCGTTATAAGTCTGTACGGCCTTAAGCAAACACTCTTTATATTCAGGATTTGTTCGATTAACCTTGTATCTTTGCCATGTGCTATGGAAGTCGGAATGCACAGATTCTCCTGCCTGTTCACTCCAGCGAGCCATGCCCTCCATTCTTGGTTTGCAGAAGTCGACTATGTGATAAAAGACTGCATGAATTTTAGGTGTTGTTCGTATATGCAAGTCATAAAATCGAACTCTGAACACGCTGATATGTTTCTCAAAGTCCGGAGACAAGTGCCGACCGTAGCATGAGTCAACGACCACTTTCAAAGCCGCAAAACATTCGACGTACTTTAATGCTGACAATGGGCAAATAGACCGAAGGATGTCAGTACTTCTTAATAATCGACGGCATGCATTGCCGTTAAAAGAGCCGCCATGTAACGCCTCCTTTTCTACATAGCATCTGCGGGCCCATTCAATAGAGCAATTGTGGAACTCTTTCTCAAAGGATTTAAAAATGGTGTTAACGGGTCCTAGAAGAAGGTGCAGTTCGGGAGGTGGCAGGACATCAATCACCATTTCGCTAGGTTCTCCTCTCAAAATTGGCAAATGTATTATATTGCCGTACAATTTGGCATTTTCTTTTTGCCCACCTGCTTCAAACCACCGCCAGAATTTATCAGTTATATTCCCTAAAGTTCGGAGTTCTCCTCTCTCATTTAATGCATTTTTATGTACATCACACCACGTACATGGATGGGTACTGCTGTGAGACATAAGACCTAAAAGAATGTTTGCAACTTTTAAGTCAGCTGAAATAACTTTTTTGGTGATAGACAGATGAGAATTTTCTCCTATCAATTGAACTTTGTGCCACATTTTCAGAATGTTGACATAATTTTCGGGCACATCGGGTGTCATTGCGAGTATGAAAATCTTTTTAACCCCACTGTCTTTCATGGTATTAGCTGCAATTCCATCAGAGTATGAAGCTCGTGAATTTCGGTTGTGCTCTATCTCGCTATTCTGTGTAATGCTCAAACACAGTTTTAGAAATCCACCTCCGCCATCAAGACATAATTTACATAGCAAATCAGAAGCATCATAATTTCTTGAATCTACAATACAGGAAATCAAGCCATCAAGATCCTTGCAATATACTAATGGACTGGGAAAGAAATGAGAATTATTACCTAGTTTCCCAGTTGCTAAGAACTCCAATGTTTCAACTTCGAAATAGTCATCAAGAGAACGATTTATTGCTGATAGTTTCTGTCTTAGATTTGTTTCAAATATATTGCGATTTTTTGAAGCAGTCCTCAGATCTGCAGCAAGTTTAAGAGTTGAATTGGTTGATAAATTAAGATGAACTTGCATTGAAGACATTTGTTCTGCAGATATTTTTGAAGCAATAGGTTCATGTTTTGCATCGTGACGGATACTAACAGGAAGAGGTTTACCTGTGGTGGTGCTAAGCAAAATGGTATCTACCTGCTGTTGAGTGGTAAGATCTTTCATAAGAGAAGAAGCAACTTTTTCACTTACATTAAGGGAAGTTGATGCGAAGTTATAAACATTTTGTATGCGAGTGTTAGTTGTACAGTGATGTGGCTTACCTCTGTGAACTTGACTCAAGCAAATCGAACATACTTTCATCGCTTTGGGAATCTCATTACTCACAACTTCATTAGAAGGGCGACCACGTCGACTTTTTTTCTGTTTGGGTAAAATATTTTGCCGGGCAATTTTACAAATAGTACACTGACAACAAGTGTTTGAACGCGTGACTGGAGTACGAGGTCCGAGTGAAGAATAGTCAAAAGTATCGATGGCAGTGGCGAAGTGTCCTTTCGAGTATTGCATAATTATACTACGACAAGTACCACACAAGGAAGATGGCAGTCTTTCGTCCTCCAAATCATAACCACTTATAACGTGCTTCTCAATGATATCTCGCTGATCGGGTGTAATTTGCCTCATTTCTTTCGCCTTCTTGAAACATATGAGGCACACAACTTCACGACAGTCTTCATGAGTACGGGAACCAGTTTTCTTATGTAATAATGAAAGTGCCATTGCGTGTAATGTTCATACGAAGCTGAAGAGAGTATATGGAATGAAATATTCGCACTCTCTATGTATAGTTAAATTCGACAATCAATAATTCAAAATCGTAATGACAGACTTGAATCTGATATGTCTATGCCACACTGTCGTTTGAATTCAAAAGTATATCTTCAACGAGGAATCAGTCGTGAAATAATTCATGCCCACTTACCCAACGATATGAAACTGTAACAAGATCTATCTCGCATATCTATGTTATGTGCGTCTATTCGAGCAATGTATACTGTTTAGGTTGTGATGATGCAGCCAGGGGGAGGCACAGAGAGTTCTATCTATGCTTCATAGACATCCCAGATATAGCTCATTTGCAAAAATATAATTACTTAAAATTCATGAAGGCATACGTACAGTAAATGATTAGTTGACAAATAAGCAAATATTCTCATAGAGCATGTGTATCGGTATGAATAAAAAAGGTTTTGTTATGAACAACTTCAATTGAATATCCGACAACAAAATAATACATTATATCACTGTTTACCGTGCATTTTGAATATATAGATATACTTTCAATGGCTACTGAGATACGTTCGCCAATAACTACCGGTACTTGGGATGAAAGTAAACCAACGATCGATATAACATTGAATATTGAGCATTAAACATGTATTTCGTCGACTCTGAAATGTTGCGGTGTTCTTTATAGAACACCCTGTAGTCAGAATTAAGTCATTCATTCATGTGAAAGATCATGTGTAATATCATTTCTGGTCAAAATAATGCTTCCTTTCAAATTCATGAGCTTAATTAGCCAATACTAAGCTTTGTATATTTTCCTATGTATTTATATTTTTTAATTACTCTTACAGTCCGCCATTTTGAATATTTGACCAATTATTTAATACAATGGTTGTATATTGCTGTAATAAAACATGAAAAATGTTGTAGGAGGATTTTTAGACGACTGGTGTCCCTCTAAATGAATATTTGGGCTGGAATTCTGATTTTCACGAATTTTGAAATATTCAAATGGCCGCCATTTTGAAAATTCAAGATTTTTCAAAAACGGCTCGATAGAAGATTTTGATTTTGATCTCAAATAACATAGATGGCTATGTTGAATCATATTCTGCAAACAGATTTCATGGTGAATTTTTTTGCACTAAATTTTTTGAAAACGAACCGTGGCATACTCGTATGTTCGCTTTATAAAATGACTTAGAACGCAAGACTCAATTTCATGATGAAAAGATAGATTTCATATCGTTGATGAGGTATAGTTACATGCTCATTATGTTATACACTTTACATTTGATGCAGTCAGCTGATTGATCAGGTGATTGATGCATGTTCAATAGAAGAGTTGAATACATTGTATGTATCTTACTGAATGGAATAATAAGTGTGTAAATGGTTGATTAGGAAAATATATAATAGTCAGCGCATGAAAGTTTCTTGTTATCCAAGCTAGGAATATATGAACATCATTCATCAGTCAGTGTTGTATTTTATAAGTCGCATGCTGACAGAGACATAAGTTTACTAAATTATGCAGCAAAACTCCTAAATTCCTAGGTCCATAGGATAGGTATCCCTGTGTTGAGATTTAGGGATTTAGCGTTTTAAAAGTGTAAGATACATAGATAAATCACTAAGTCCATAGCATAGTCAACCCTATAACAAGACTTAGCGTTTTATATGATCCATGTTGGCAATATCTGTTCGTGTAGAATGTGACTCAATGAGTTTATTCAGATAATGTATCATCAATTTCATTCACTTGGTTATATTTTGAAGAATGTGTGAGATAGAAGTGAAAGTGATCTGATAAAGTTTAGAACACATGGTAGTAACATTGTAGGAATAAGTAAAGTGAAAAGTTATGTCGCATGAAATGAGTGATACAAGACTAGCTCACATTGAACTGAATTGTTAGTGTAACAAAAATTCTGTGTGGGTTTCAATAACATATCATGTACATACTGTGTCGTTTTCTTATCGTTTCAACAGAGTGAATTGACTTAGTAATAAAGTTACAACCATTTCACTGTTTGCAAAGTTAGGAATAATATCAGAATCATTTCAGTGTTTGTAAGATAGGTGAAGTATAAAATAAAGTCGTGACCATGTCACTGTTTGTAAAGTTAGGAATTTTGTCAGAATCATTTCAGTGTTTGTAAGATAGGGGAAGTATAAAATATAGTCACAAGCATTTCACTGTTTGTAAAGTTAGAAATAAAGTTGATGTTTGTAAAGTTTGAAATCATGTTAGAATCCTTTCAGTATTTGTAAGATAGGGGAAGTATAAAATAATATTAGAATCCTTTCAGCATTTGTAACGTTAGAAATAAAGTTTATGTGGGAGAACTGTACTCAAGTCATGTTTAAAGTGACAATGTGTGTGTGTGTGTGTGCGAGATTGAGTTCAACGTTATTGAGAGATATAACTTCGTGCGCTGCGTAAACGAACACTTCATAAGACGATGCGAGTCCAGGGAAAGCTTATACAATTGTATAAGCACATAAAATTGAAATGTCATGGGAATGTAGTATTGAACTTTACAAGCATCCTTCGAATGAAACATTGAATCAAGCCTCTTCGAAAGTGAACATGATAATGATAAAAGAAAACATTCAAATGGTGTGAAGCCCCTAAGTATCATTGTGAGCATCTGTACGTTTGTCATTCCATGTATTTTATCACACGCTAGGAACTAATCAATCTTTTCATCTTTTTCATCTTCGGATGCATTCAGTTCACTTGAGGGTCATACAAACTTGCCACTCAGGATAAAGAGACCGCTATCACAAAGCGTGAGCCATGCGTCATTCCCGTTTCGTCACAACGAAGCGGGAATGCCCATTTATGGTAATCTTGACTCTCTGCGTCAGTCAGGAAAATCAGCGGTTGACATTCCAAATATGGTGAGATGAAATCGTTTGAAGGAGACATTACCAAATTTGGACATTGGCATATTCTGTCTTTGTGAGAGAGAAGTATATAAGGCGCTTCTCCCCACCCAATTTCACTCCTGTTTCCTCCTTTCAACGGTGAGTCGTCTAACGTTTGCTATCAAACTCTCTAAGTTAGAAATTTAAAGTCAGATCTTACAGGCATCACTGATACACTTTCCAACATTAGGGTCTTCATTGTCTGTCCTATGACATTTATTACAAACATGTTTCTGATAAACAGTGCTTTTTTTGTGAGAACTGTAGTAAATAATTGACTTTATTCTTGCAGTTTCAACATGGTTTTATCAAAGTCTTCGCGCTACAATGTCACAAGATGTTCATGTGATAAAGTATACAGAGGGACCGAATACAAAAAGCACTTGAGACAGGTGGAACACATTGGGGAGCATAAGAAGGTCTTTGAAATAAAGACATGTGTCCATCATTATGTGGACTGACTTTGTCGAATTTAGGAAAAGACATGACCAGTGTCCTAGTGCGTCTTTTTCTAACTGCCACTTCAAAAAGTGGTTTGATGACTTATATAGACGAAGGCAGGAGAAGAGGGCGGCTGTAAGACACATTGTCGACTTGGATGATGATGGGAACGATCTCTTCCTCAGCGATACAAGCAGCAGTGAGGAGGAAGGGGAAGTACAGGAGGTGAGAGCCATTTTCATTAGTGGTCAACAGGAATCTGAACATGTATCTGAGCATGCATCTGAACATGTAGAGCAGCCACTTAACACTTCTACGCCAAAGAAAGGCGGTATACGCGAACAAACAAGAGCATCATCTAGATAGAGATGAGTTGAAGGCGAACGCATCACAGCAAGCCCATTACATACTGCTCAAAGATCGCTATGAGGCCGTAAATAGACAAAATAAAGAGATGGTGCAGGACATAGCCAAACTAGAAATTAATGTCGGACCAGTGAAAGTCTTACAGGAGGAAGTATTACAGCTGCAGAAGAGAGAGGAAACATTAATGAAAGAGAGGCGGGAATGGAAGGAGAAGGAGATGGCTTATGAGGAGGTAGTATCCGAGTTGAATCATCAGAGGCAGCATGTTGACAGACTTGGTGTGATAGAGAGGAACTGTCAGGGGATGAGAGAAGAAAATCATGACCTGAAGAGGAGACTTAGTCAGGCCGAAGACATCAACAAGGAAATGAAGAAAAGACACGTAGAGGTACACCTGCCAATCTACAGAAACCAAGTATGTGACGTGCATACTGTTACAGATGATTTAAACACCACGCAGGAGTGCTACAAGGGAGGTGGGGTCACCTACATTCATATCAGTATGGAGGTAGACGGTCGACTGTGTGATTTTTCAGTGAGAAAGTGAAGAGGAAAATTCCTAGTTAGTTACTTGAACGTCATTGACTCTCAATCAACTCTAACAGCATTTTTCTTTCTTACAGAGATCTTCGAGCAAAAGTAGAGAAGAGTCGGAGAACGTCGCAAACGGCCTTCATGAGGCTAGTGAATGTCCCAAACAGCCTTTATGAGGCTACCCATAATGAGGCCGGAAAGTGTTTTCACTTTCTGACGGTTCCAAGCCCGTTGAACTCAGAGGATGGGTTGAAAATTGATCAAAGGGATGAAACGATGGCCACTCACACGCCAAACGTATACAGAAATCAAATTTCTATCTTCATTAGTTTGCAATCTCTCTTCACAGTGTGATGATTTTAAAACACTCATCTTCAGCGAGCTAAGAGTGAATAATAAAAGTCTCCATTAAACTGGAGTTATGCCTACATGTTACTAGACATGAAAGCATCAAATGTTACTCGTGTAAATTGAAATGAACCGTTGAAGCATCTTAGGTTCTCATAACCTTCTCACACCTGAGTAATAGGAATTTACAAGCCTGAGCCATGTACATGAATCCAATACAATTAACAACAGTCATTGCACAGTGATTAGAGTGTTAGAATACATGGTAGGGATTGTGTTGAGACCACTGCAGTAACATTGTAGGAATAATTAAAGTGAAAAGTTATGTCACATGAAATGAGTGATGCAAGATTAGCTCTCATTGAAATGAATTGGTAGTGTAACAAACAAGCTATGTGGGATTCTGCATATGTTTGAAGACAAGAGCTGTTAAAAGGTTTTGAGATGATGTGAATTTTATCACGTCATATTCATGGATGTAATAGAATAAATGTTGACTGCCATCCTCAACCACTCAACAAAGTTAGATGCATTTATCGCGTGAATCTCCCTTCCGGTGCAATAGCAATGAGCTGTGTGGGAATCAGCTAGGTGGGAGGTCTGAGGTGACGATAAGTTCCTGCGTCCTTGTTCGTTGGACAGATGCGATAGAAAATTCAATGTGTATAGGGGGCAATGCGACAGACGGGTGCCAGAGAGCGTTATCATTCATCCTTGTGTTCTACTCTATCTGCTGAGGAGGCAGCGCGACAGATGGTCGCCAACCGGCTGCGCTGTCCTTCATCTTTGTGTTCTACTCTCTCTGCTGAGAGGGCAGGGCGACAAACAGGCGACAGAGTGCACTCGTGATTCTTTGTGTGCACAGGAGGGTTGGAAGAGTTATGACATCTGTTTCACTGATAGGTTCTATGATAAACGTTTTAGCTGCTTTTGAATGGCAGCGTGTTGAATATTGCAAGCATTGTTTAATGTCAATCAGTGTGCCATTTTCACATCGTCTGCATTCGCACAGAAAATCACTTGACACAGGTTTCAATGTTGATTCTATTATGAACTTACAAGCAATGTACGATTCATTTAGAAATGAGACACGTGTTGATTCTCTTCATTTGTCATGCACATGAAAAGCAAACTTTGATTCTAACCTTTTCAGTACTCATGGACAGTCCTAATGTAATGTTCACTGTTTCATACCCATGAAATAGATCCACTGACACAGACTTGTCACTCAGTCTTGATAATTCAATGACATTACATGCTTTGCTGTTTCCCACTGATGAGCGTGTTATGGTCCTCTACACAGACTTGTTCATTTTGTTAGTTCAATGTACGAGTCACAACGTTGAACTGCATCCAAGACTTATGCGTTTCTACAGATTTTTATATCAACTTTAAACGCGACTGCAATCTATGAAAATTTTACCAACATAAAGTTGTTGTCACTCATCAAGCAGTTTTTACACCACGGAGTCTAGATCTTCATGTTTACGAATTTCATTTGAATGCCAGAAAGTTGAAGTTAGAATATATGTTCATCTGTCTATGATGAGTGTAAACGTTCTCGATACACAGTTCTCCTTTACAAGTTTCCCGTAAAATAGTTGTGACACTTTTGTGAGGGACTCACTTAATCTAGCAGGTTGATTTTTATCTCACACATGTTTTGAGTGTTTCCTAACTCATATGCATTCCACTCTTTTAAGAAACGTTACAGGTTGTTATGTGTATACTTGTATGCTGTCGATGCAGAGTGCAAACACGTTTAACACTGTCTTTATTTACAAAACAGTCTACACACGCATTCAATTTGATAAAGGCAAAGAACACATTTAGTAAAGCTGGTACGCTAACGAGTGTGACTGCAGAAACATTTCATAAAACTTTTTTCAACGTTCGCTAAGTTTCACAACATCATGTCAAAGACTTCTTACAAAACCTATTTCAACGTTTGCGTTTAGACTTTTAAGCGAACATGTGCTTCACGTATTCTACACGAACGGTTAACGCATGTGATATAAAACCCTAAATCCAACCGTAGATGACCCTACCCTTGGATTATGGACTTTAGGACTTTAGGACCCACGCGATTCAATGTCATGGAACTAGCTCTTACACACTCAACGTTTGTGACAAGACTTAACCTGGTTTTATAAAACATTCAACACTGTAGTACTTACTATAAGACCTTTTAACACTGTGAAACAATCTACACAGTGCAGTAAAACTTTGTAGTGCTGTGGTGAACACTGTTTTCATATAACATTCTAAACTCTCAGTCTCACTGCATTAGAAAACTGCTTTTAGTAAACCTGATGAAGTAGTCAGCAATCTAACAGTCATGGAGTTTGAATTTACTAATAGGGGAACATTTGGCAACTGTCTCCACTCAACATAAAACTTTCTAACACTGTGAAAGTAAGTTAAAAGACAATCTACACCGTGCAGTAAAACCTTTTCGATAAAACTTTCTAGTGCTGTGATGAGTTTGGTCAGTCATAAAACTTCAATGATCAAACTTTACATTCACAAACGTGTGTCACGGTAAAACTATTTGACTACACTAAACTTTGCTTTTGCAAACCATGATACACTTTCTGACTACACACACGAATAAAACTTCGATGATCAAACTTTACTTTCGCAAACGTGTGTCACGGTAAAACCATTTGCCTACACTAAACTTTGCTTTTGCAAACCATGATACACTTTCTGACTACACTCACGAATAAAACTTCAATGATCTAACTTTACTTTCACAAACGTGTGTCACAGTAAAACTATTTGACTCCACTAAACTTAGCTTTTGGAAACCATGATACACTTTCTGACTACACTCACGAATAAAACTTCAATGATCAAACTTTACTTTCACAAACGTGTGTCACGGTAAAACTATTTGACTGTACTAAACTTAGCTTTTTCAAACCATGATACACTTTCTGACTACGTTAACAAGAGCTTGTTCACTAGCGAGGTGGAAGAATCATCAGAGCAACATGTTGTATAGTAATGCAGGCAATGACAGTCACGATTGGATTTAGAGATTTAGCGTTTTATAAAACATACATCAATGATAACTGTTGTTGTAGAGTGTATACATTCATTTACTAACTTAACCATTTGTGAATGACATGGCTAAATTGCTAAAGTCCATCATCTAAGGGGTAGGGTCACCTACCGGTGGATTTAGCGATTTAGGGTTTTGGATAATACAAATTAACGATCTCTTTTAGTGTAGAATACGTGATGCATACTCGTATGTTCGCTTTATAAAATGACTTTGAACGCAAGACTCAATTTCATGATGAAAAGATAGATTTCATATCGTTGATGAGATATAGTTACATGCTCATTATGTTATACACTTTACATTTGATGCAGTCAGCTGATTGATCAGGTGATTGATGCATGTTCAATAGAAGAGTTGAATACATTGTATGTATCTTACTGAATGGAATAATAAGTGCGTAAATGGTTGATTAGGAAAATATATAATAGTCAGCGCATGAAAGTTTCTTGTTATCCAAGCTAGGAATATATGAACATCATTCATCAGTCAGTGTTGTATTTTATAAGTCGCATGCTGACAGAGACATAAGTTTACTAAATTATGCAGCAAAACTCCTAAATTCCTAGGTCCATAGGATAGGTATCCCTGTGTTGAGATTTAGGGATTTAGCATTTTAAAAGTGTAAGTTACATAGATAAATCACTAAGTCCATAGCATAGTCAACCCTATAACAAGACTTAGCGTTTTATATGATCCATGTTGGCAATATCTGTTCGTGTAGAATGTGACTCAATGAGTTTATTCAGATAATGTATCATCAATTTCATTCACTTGGTTATATTTTGAAGAATGTGTGAGATAGAAGTGAAAGTGATCTGATAAAGTTTAGAACACATGGTAGTAACATTGTAGGAATAAGTAAAGTGAAAAGTTATGTCGCATGAAATGAGTGATACAAGACTAGCTCACATTGAACTGAATTGTTAGTGTAACAAAAATTCTGTGTGGGTTTCAATAACATATCATGTACATACTGTGTCGTTTTCTTATCGTTTCAACAGAGTGAATTGACTTAGTAATAAAGTTACAACCATTTCACTGTTTGCAAAGTTAGGAATAATATCAGAATCATTTCAGTGTTTGTAAGATAGGTGAAGTATAAAATAAAGTCGTGACCATGTCACTGTTTGTAAAGTTAGGAATTTTGTCAGAATCATTTCAGTGTTTGCAAGATAGGGGAAGTATAAAATATAGTCACAAGCATTTCACTGTTTGTAAAGTTAGAAATAAAGTTGATGTTTGTAAAGTTTGAAATCATGTTAGAATCCTTTCAGTATTTGTAAGATAGGGGAAGTATAAAATAATATTAGAATCCTTTCAGCATTTGTAACGTTAGAAATAAAGTTTATGTGGGAGAACTGTACTCAAGTCATGTTTAAAGTGACAATGTGTGTGTGTGTGTGCGAGATTGAGTTCAACGTTATTGAGAGATATAACTTCGTGCGCTGCGTAAACGAACACTTCATAAGACGATGCGAGTCCAGGGAAAGCTTATACAATTGTATAAGCACATAAAATTGAAATGTCATGGGAATGTAGTATTGAACTTTACAAGCATCCTTCGAATGAAACATTGAATCAAGCCTCTTCGAAAGTGAACATGATAATGATAAAAGAAAACATTCAAATGGTGTGAAGCCCCTAAGTATCATTGTGAGCATCTGTACGTTTGTCATTCCATGTATTTTATCACACGCTAGGAACTAATCAATCTTTTCATCTTTTTCATCTTCGGATGCATTCAGTTCACTTGAGGGTCATACAAACTTGCCACTCAGGATAAAGAGACCGCTATCACAAAGCGTGAGCCATGCGTCATTCCCGTTTCGTCACAACGAAGCGGGAATGCCCATTTATGGTAATCTTGACTCTCTGCGTCAGTCAGGAAAATCAGCGGTTGACATTCCAAATATGGTGAGATGAAATCGTTTGAAGGAGACATTACCAAATTTGGACATTGGCATATTCTGTCTTTGTGAGAGAGAAGTATATAAGGCGCTTCTCCCCACCCAATTTCACTCCTGTTTCCTCCTTTCAACGGTGAGTCGTCTAACGTTTGCTATCAAACTCTCTAAGTTAGAAATTTAAAGTCAGATCTTACAGGCATCACTGATACACTTTCTAACATTAGGGTCTTCATTGTCTGTCCTATGACATTTATTACAAACATGTTTCTGATAAACAGTGCTTTTTTTGTGAGAACTGTAGTAAATAATTGACTTTATTCTTGCAGTTTCAACATGGTTTTATCAAAGTCTTCGCGCTACAATGTCACAAGATGTTCATGTGATAAAGTATACAGAGGGACCGAATACAAAAAGCACTTGAGACAGGTGGAACACATTGGGGAGCATAAGAAGGTCTTTGAAATAAAGACATGTGTCCATCATTATGTGGACTGACTTTGTCGAATTTAGGAAAAGACATGACCAGTGTCCTAGTGCGTCTTTTTCTAACTGCCACTTCAAAAAGTGGTTTGATGACTTATATAGACGAAGGCAGGAGAAGAGGGCGGCTGTAAGACACATTGTCGACTTGGATGATGATGGGAACGATCTCTTCCTCAGCGATACAAGCAGCAGTGAGGAGGAAGGGGAAGTACAGGAGGTGAGAGCCATTTTCATTAGTGGTCAACAGGAATCTGAACATGTATCTGAGCATGCATCTGAACATGTAGAGCAGCCACTTAACACTTCTACGCCAAAGAAAGGCGGTATACGCGAACAAACAAGAGCTCTAGATAGAGATGAGTTGAAGGCGAACGCATCACAGCAAGCCCATTACATACTGCTCAAAGATCGCTATGAGGCCGTAAATAGACAAAATAAAGAGATGGTGCAGGACATAGCCAAACTAGAAATTAATGTCGGACCAGTGAAAGTCTTACAGGAGGAAGTATTACAGCTGCAGAAGAGAGAGGAAACATTAATGAAAGAGAGGCGGGAATGGAAGGAGAAGGAGATGGCTTATGAGGAGGTAGTATCCGAGTTGAATCATCAGAGGCAGCATGTTGACAGACTTGGTGTGATAGAGAGGAACTGTCAGGGGATGAGAGAAGAAAATCATGACCTGAAGAGGAGACTTAGTCAGGCCGAAGACATCAACAAGGAAATGAAGAAAAGACACGTAGAGGTACACCTGCCAATCTACAGAAACCAAGTATGTGACGTGCATACTGTTACAGATGATTTAAACACCACGCAGGAGTGCTACAAGGGAGGTGGGGTCACCTACATTCATATCAGTATGGAGGTAGACGGTCGACTGTGTGATTTTTCAGTGAGAAAGTGAAGAGGAAAATTCCTAGTTAGTTACTTGAACGTCATTGACTCTCAATCAACTCTAACAGCATTTTTCTTTCTTACAGAGATCTTCGAGCAAAAGTAGAGAAGAGTCGGAGAACGTCGCAAACGGCCTTCATGAGGCTAGTGAATGTCCCAAACAGCCTTTATGAGGCTACCCATAATGAGGCCGGAAAGTGTTTTCACTTTCTGACGGTTCCAAGCCCGTTGAACTCAGAGGATGGGTTGAAAATTGATCAAAGGGATGAAACGATGGCCACTCACACGCCAAACGTATACAGAAATCAAATTTCTATCTTCATTAGTTTGCAATCTCTCTTCACAGTGTGATGATTTTAAAACACTCATCTTCAGCGAGCTAAGAGTGAATAATAAAAGTCTCCATTAAACTGGAGTTATGCCTACATGTTACTAGACATGAAAGCATCAAATGTTACTCGTGTAAATTGAAATGAACCGTTGAAGCATCTTAGGTTCTCATAACCTTCTCACACCTGAGTAACAGGAATTTACAAGCCTGAGCCATGTACATGAATCCAATACAATTAACAACAGTCATTGCACAGTGATTAGAGTGTTAGAATACATGGTAGGGATTGTGTTGAGACCACTGCAGTAACATTGTAGGAATAATTAAAGTGAAAAGTTATGTCACATGAAATGAGTGATGCAAGATTAGCTCTCATTGAAATGAATTGGTAGTGTAACAAACAAGCTATGTGGGATTCTGCATATGTTTGAAGACAAGAGCTGTTAAAAGGTTTTGAGATGATGTGAATTTTATCACGTCATATTCATGGATGTAATAGAATAAATGTCGCTGCAGGTTTTGAGTGTATAGGATAGAACACATGAAATGAATTGTAAGTGTAACAAAAAAAGTTGTGTGGGTTTCAATAACATATCATGTACATGCTGTGTCGTTTTCTTTTCACATAAAGCTGGGTTTCAAACAGAGTGGATTGACTTAGTAATAAAGTTACAACCAATTTTACTGTTTGTAAAGTTAGGAATAATATCGGAATCATTTCAGTGTTTGTAAAGTTAGAAATGAAGTTATAACCATGTCACTGTAAAGTTAGAAATAATGTCATAGACATTTCAATGTTTGTAAGATAGGTGAAGAATAAAGTTAGAATCATCTCACTGTTTGTAAAGTTAGAAATAAAGTAGTTGTTTGTAATGTTTGGAATAATGTCATTCGCAAATGGTTAAGTTAATAAATCTACTATACACTAACGGTTAACATTCACTTGTGCTATATGAAACCCTAAATCCTTAAATCCAACCGTAACTAACCCTATCCCCATAGATAATGGACTTTAGCAATTTATAGGTAGAGTATAAATAAAGTGACAAGCATTTCAGTGTTTGTAAGATAGGTAAGGTATAAAATATAGTCACAAGCATTTCACTGTTTGTAAAGTTAGAAATAAAGTTGATATTTGTTAAGTTTGAAATCATGCTAGAATCCTTTCAGTGCTTGTAAAGTTAGAGATAATAGGTTTAACAAGCACGCTAGAGAGTTGACTGTACTGAGATCTAAAGATGTGATGGTCACATTAGAATTCAAGTGATTGAATGTTATCTTGATGAAGATAGAAATGTGTTTGTGGCTGCATGTGGTGAAAGTTTGGCTCCCCTTCATTCCATTGCATCGTTATCCCTCCCCTCTGCATTCCATATCCGAAGATATGTGGCGGGCTTGGGACCGCTTTAGCTGCATTAGAAGGAAGTTCTTATAAGAACTCATGATGCATTCACGAGGAAATGTGGTGAAACAGTGTGCTGTATGTTTGCATGATGATTTGATGAACTAAAGAACGCCCATCACTCACTCCGTCACTGAAAGAAAACATGAACGAGTTGAGATGACAGCCATTCGTATGCATGCGTAAAGCTCATACTTCATCATCTGATATCACAATAACATGTTCACTCGCTTCCACTTCCTCACTTTCCACCGTGTCCTCACTCCACATCATCTCCTCACTTTCCACCGTCTCGGCCTCACTCGCTACCGTCTCGGCCTCACTTTCCACCGTCTCGGCCTCACTCGGAGATTCCTCCGGATCCATCATCGGGGATTCGGGTGGACGTGTAACGTTCGATTCATTGAATAAGGAATAGTATTTCATAAACTGAAATACCATATCCTCACACTCGTCGGAGAGAAAAGTTTCGCCCATATAAGTAATTCTATATAGGGTAACTTGTACAATCGGCTTACCCGACATGATGATTTGTGAAATAAAGCATGCACAGCCTTTTAAAAGTTAGATCATGCAATCATACTGCTCTAAACTTATGGTTGGAGGAAGAAAAGGGAAGACATATTTTCATTGACTGCCATCCTCAACCACTCAACAAAGTTAGATGTATTTATCGCGTGAATCTCCCTTCCGGTGCAATAGCAATGAGCTGTGTGGGAATCAGCTAGGTGGGAGGTCTGAGGTGACGATAAGTTCCTGCGTCCTTGTTCGTTGGACAGATGCGATAGAAAATTCAATGTGTATAGGGGGCAATGCGACAGACGGGTGCCAGAGAGCGTTATCATTCATCCTTGTGTTCTACTCTATCTGCTGAGGAGGCAGCGCGACAGATGGTCGCCAACCGGCTGCGCTGTCCTTCATCTTTGTGTTCTACTCTCTCTGCTGAGAGGGCAGGGCGACAAACAGGCGACAGAGTGCACTCGTGATTCTTTGTGTGCACAGGAGGGTTGGAAGAGTTATGACATCTGTTTCACTGATAGGTTCTATGATAAACGTTTTAGCTGCTTTTTAATGGCAGCGTGTTGAATATTGCAAGCATTGTTTAATGTCAATCAGTGTACCATTTTCACATCGTCTGCATTCGCACAGAAAATCACTTGACACAGGTTTCAATGTTGATTCTATTATCAACTTACAAGCAATGTACGATTCGTTTTGAAATGAGACACGTGTTGATTCTCTTCATTTGTCATGCACATGAAAAGCAAACTTTGATTCTAACCTTTTCAGTACTCATGGACAGTCCTAATGTAATGTTCACTGTTTCATACCCATGAAATAGATCCACTGACACAGACTTGTCACTCAGTCTTGATAATTCAATGACATTACATGCTTTGCTGTTTCCCACTGATGAGCGTGTTATGGTCCTCTACACAGACTTGTTCATTTTGTTAGTTCAATGTACGAGTCACAACGTTGAACTGCATCCAAGACTTATGCGTTTCTACAGATTTTTATATCAACTTTAAACGCGACTGCAATCTATGAAAATTTTACCAACATAAAGTTGTTGTCACTCATCATGCAGTTTTTACACCACGGAGTCTAGATCTTCATGTTTACGAATTTCATTTGAATGCCAGAAAGTTGAAGTTAGAATATATGTTCATCTGTCTATGATGAGTGTAAACGTTCTCGATACACAGTTTTCCTTTACAAGTTTCCCGTAAAATAGTTGTGACACTTTTGTGAGGGACTCACTTAATCTAGCAGGTTGATTTTTATCTCACACATGTTTTGAGTGTTTCCTAACTCATATGCATTCCACTCTTTTAAGAAACGTTACAGGTTGTTATGTGTATACTTGTATGCTGTCGATGCAGAGTGCAAACACGTTTAACACTGTCTTTATTTACAAAACAGTCTACACACGCATTCAATTTGATAAAGGCAAAGAACACATTTAGTAAAGCTGGTACGCTAACGAGTGTGACTGCAGAAACATTTCATAAAACTTTTTTCAACGTTCGCTAAGTTTCACAACATCATGTCAAAGACTTCTTACAAAACCTATTTCAACGTTTGCGTTTAGACTTTTAAGCGAACATGTGCTTCACGTATTCTACACGAACGGTTAACGCATGTGATATAAAACCCTAAATCCAACCGTAGATGACCCTACCCTTGGATTATGGACTTTAGGACTTTAGGACCCACGCGATTCAATGTCATGGAACTAGCTCTTACACACTCAACGTTTGTGACAAGACTTAACCTGGTTTTATAAAACATTCAACACTGTAGTACTTACTATAAGACCTTTTAACACTGTGAAACAATCTACACAGTGCAGTAAAACTTTGTAGTGTTGTGGTGAACACTGTTTTCATATAACATTCTAAACTCTCAGTCTCACTGCATTAGAAAACTGCTTTTAGTAAACCTGATGAAGTAGTCAGCAATCTAACAGTCATGGAGTTTGAATTTACTAATAGGGGAACATTTGGCAACTGTCTCCACTCAACATAAAACTTTCTAACACTGTGAAAGTAAGTTACAAGACAATCTACACCGTGCAGTAAAACCTTTTCGATAAAACTTTCTAGTGCTGTGATGAGTTCGGTCAGTCATAAAACTTCAATGATCAAACTTTACTTTCACAAACGTGTGTCACGGTAAGACTATTTGACTACACTAAACTTTGCTTTTGCAAACCATGATACACTTTCTGACTACACTCACGAATAAAACTTCGATGATCAAACTTTACTTTCGCAAACGTGTGTCACGGTAAAACTATTTGCCTACACTAAACTTTGCTTTTGCAAACCATGATGCACTTTCTGACTACACTCACGAATAAAACTTCGATGATCATACTTTACTTTCACAAACGTGTGTCACGGTAAAACTATTTGACTACACTAAACTTTGCTTTTGCAAACCATGATACACTTTCTGACTACACTCACGAATAAAACGTCAATGATCAAACTTTACTTTCACAAACGTGTGTCACGGTAAAACTATTTGACTGCACTAAACTTTGCTTTTGCAAACCATGATACACTTTCTGACTACACTCACGAATAAAACTTCAATGATCAAACTTTACTTTCGCAAACGTGTGTCACGATAAAACTATTTGACTACACTAAACTTTGCTTTTGCAAACCATGATGCACTTTCTGACTACACTCACGAATAAAACGTCAATGATCAAACTTTACTTTCACAAACGTGTGTCACGGTAAAACTATTTGACTACACTAAACTTTGCTTTTGCAAACCATGATGCACTTTCTGACTACACTCACGAATAAAACGTCAATGATCAAACTTTACTTTCACAAACGTGTGTCACGGTAAAACTATTTGACTGCACTAAACTTTGCTTTTGCAAACCATGATACACTTTCTGACTACACTCACGAATAAAACTTCGATGATCAAACTTTACTTTCGCAAACGTGTGTCACGGTAAAACTATTTGCCTACACTAAACTTTGCTTTTGCAAACCATGATGCACTTTCTGACTACACTCACGAATAAAACTTCGATGATCATACTTTACTTTCACAAACGTGTGTCACGGTAAAACTATTTGACTACACTAAACTTTGCTTTTGCAAACCATGATACACTTTCTGACTACACTCACGAATAAAACGTCAATGATCAAACTTTACTTTCACAAACGTGTGTCACGGTAAAACTATTTGACTGCACTAAACTTTGCTTTTGCAAACCATGATACACTTTCTGACTACACTCACGAATAAAACTTCAATGATCAAACTTTACTTTCACAAACGTGTGTCACGGTAAAACTATTTGACTACACTAAACTTTGCTTTTGCAAACCATGATACACTTTCTGACTACACTCACGAATAAAACTTCAATGATCAAACTTTACTTTCACAAACGTGTGTCACGGTAAAACTATTTGACTGCACTAAACTTAGCTTTTGTAAACCATGATACACTTTCTGACTACACTCACGAATAAAACTTCAATGATCAAACTTTACTTTCACAAACGTGTGTCACGGTAAAACTATTTGACTGCACTAAACTTTGCTTTTGCAAACCATGATACACTTTCTGACTACACTCACGAATAAAACGTCAATGATCAAACTTTACTTTCACAAACGTGTGTCACGGTAAAACTATTTGACTACACTAAACTTTGCTTTTGCAAACCATGATACACTTTCTGACTACGTTCACAAGAGCTTGTTCACTAGCGAGGAGAGAAATGAGCTTGTGGTTTCGTGTGGCGCATGAATGTCCCTTCCAATTCATTCCATTCATCATTTCGTCTCCGTGATAGAGACAGTTCTTAAAAGAACTTATGGTTCATTCTCGCATGTATGGCCAACTATCGGGAGACAAGTGCAATGGAGATTTTATGAGGTAACCTGTGGCAGATAGCTAAATGTCGCCCTAGCGGTCAGAGTACAACGTTGAGACGAAAGGCAACCACTTGGAAACATGACGCAGAGAGGTTTCACAAGGATTACCATTGCCAACGTCCCGTGCAGTACTCATCGCTACGGACTTCACCGCTGTCTCGAAAGAACGCCCACCAACAGGAAGTATGACACCGAAAATCTCCGTGACTTGCACCATCAATGACTTGATAGCCAGACATGAAAACCGGTGGAGTTATTTACAAGAGGTTGGCAAGTCGTTGCTTTGATCAGCTTGATAGCAAGCCGTGATTCACAAGCGTTTTGCAATGGAGATGTTTAGATGCCACCCATGACAAGATAGCTAAGACTCAACCGATTGGCGTTCAAAATGCTACGTTGAGAACTGTGTCAAATGCCCAACATGAGTTGCTCCAGAGGTTTCGGTCTAAAATATGACACACTCCCTTGCCACACTTATCACTACGGCATCATCCGCCGTCCCGAAGGAACACCCTGTCAGTGGAATATTACAGCAAAACTCTCCGTGTCATGCTCGCTTTCAGTGAAAAGCCGCTTGTATCATGGAAAGACTGGCTTGTACACACTTATACATGCCTTCATTGAAATCAGCAGGGTCGAAAACCCCAGAAAACCTCCAAAAATAATGAATTTAAATTTTTCAGCATTTAGTACTACTTATGAAATTTTATAAGTTGTCTGTCAATATAGGTCTGATCAATAGCAATCGAATCTTTTTTGAATCAAGTCAAAGGGACTTGTAGAAGCAAAGTTTCAGGCCTTTAAAGTTTTGGAGTCTTTTATGGCCTGGAAGCGAAGGCCATCTCCTGGCTAACCTTTAAATCTGACGCCCTAGCTGATGTCAGCAATGAAATTTTCTAAGTCGGTAGGAAACCCAAAATTTGGAATGTCCGATGCTATCATCGGAGCTCCGGAGTTCACCTACCCCAACCCAGTCGGGAGAACTGATTTCCACAAGTAGAGACTCCACTTATAGTTTGTGGCGATCAGCTGATGACGTAATCCCAATCATCCAAAAACTTTAAACACGTCTATCTCCTGCTCTAGTGCTCCGATTGACTTCAAATTTTGACAGTCACGTTTTTTCGCTCTCACCTTTTCATTTAAGACATCCCTCGACTCTCTACGATGACCAGAAGCCGAGTTGAAAAATTTTCAAAAGTTCGAAAATCTTGGAAAATGCGCAAAAGTTCGATTTTAAACATGCTCTGATTAGAAAACGAAACCTTCCACAGATCTGAAAAGATAGGATCCTAGAGAACAAAGTGCGGTCTTGCCCCTAAAAGAAATTCAAGCTCTTCATTCACTTCCAATCCTCTGCTATTCATTACCAAAGGTGGCCACAATTTAACATTAAATGAGCTATTGCACGACTTTCTACGATCTCTAGCATTCCTTCGGCCCGAAAAACGGCCTTTCTCATCCCGAAACGACCAAGACCTGCCTTTTCTAACTCTGGCGTTTTCCTGCCATTTTCCTCTCTAAACCCAGGAATATAGGGCCAAACTGAGCTTTTCACTGTATTTTTCTCACTCCTGGCTTTCAAATGAGCTATCACACGACTTTCTACGATCTCTAGAACGAGAGTTGGAAGCCTCGTCCCGAAGGGGGAGGGACGTCCCAAAAATGTTTTCTCTCCAATTTCGCTGGAAACAACCTTCCTAACCCAAAATTTTACGTAGATTCCGAGTCTGCCCTACGTTTTTCCATCCGAGGCCTCCTTCATGCCGAATTCCGGCCTTTCTCATCCCAAAACGACCAAAACCCGCCTTTTTTCTAACTCTGGCGGTTTTCAGAGATTCCTACCCTTGCCTCACAGGAAAGTTCCTCTTTAACCATCCTTCCCAACCCAAAATTTCACGTAGACTCCGAATCTGAACTCCAGTTTCCCATCCGATTACTCCATCTGCCCGAAAAATGACCTTTCTCATCCCAAAACCACCGAAAGCTACCTTTTCTAACTCTATCCTTCCCACATTCCTACCCTTGCCTCACAGTTCCTCCTTCCTTCCTTCCTTCCAGAGGGGGGGGGTAAGGAACAGTTTCCTCCTCACGGACCCATTGCTCCGAACACATCCTTGGTCATCTCCTTCCTCTCTCCAGAGGGGGGGGGCTGAGTCAGCATGATGGCTCATCGTTGCACATTTTGCGCTTTATTTTGGCATGGACTCACTACTAAAATCGATAATTTCTTGCAAAAAGAAATTGAAGTCCATAGAAGCAGCCTGTGAGAATGGTGCTTCGATTTGATTTACTGTTTTACCAATTAAGGAAAATGGGTTTTTCTTAGCCAAACAGGAATTTTGGGATGCAATGAGCACACGGTATAATATCCCTCTTGAGCGTTTGCCAAACATTTGACATTCAACATGCGTTGTCTTGCCCGAAAGGGGGTCTGATCATCAACCGACACAACCAGCACAGAGATTTGACCTATAAAATCTTGTCCAATGTCTGCACAAATGTCATTTTGGAGCCAGATCTCACTCCACTGACTGGTGAGCAACTTAATCATTCCTCAATAGATAGTAATCATTCCAGAGCTGATGTATCTGCGAGAGGACTTTGGATCAGGGGACAGACGGCATACTGATTCTGTGATATAAGGGTGTTCAATCCTTTAGCCAGAAGTCACTTGAGCCAAAGTCTTCCACCGGAGTGCATAGAAAAAATAAAAACGAGAAGAAGAGGGGATAGGCCTACGATCAACGAGTTCTGGAGATTGGGCATGGCTCTTTTACTCCTCTCGTTTTCTCTTGTTTTGGAGGGATGAGCCGTGAATGCGGTAGATTCTTTTCTCATGCCTCTGAAAAGTTATCAGAAAAAAGAAAAGAAAGAAAAAGCATTGTTAGCGCTTGGATGAAGGCAAGTTTGAATTTCGCACTTATTTGTTCTTGCCTTCTCTGTATCAGAGGGAGAACAATTAACCCTGTCATGCAGAAAGTTGAGAGCGTCGACATCGAACAAGGTTTCATAGACTCCAATATCGATGCTTGATTTATTTTTTACGTAAACTATAACAACTTTCGCTTTGAAGGCATAACTCCTGTGAACTTACTTCTATTGTTGGTTGTTTCCTTTTGAACAATAAATTCTTCTTTCCTGGAAAAAAATTTCATCCAAAAAAGTTCATCCACAGACTAGATGCTATAGTCCATGGCACTGGATGCTAGTTTTAGATTTGCATGCTTCATCCATAGACTTCTAAATCTCTCTGGACAGATAGGTTAGCAAAATTTGAAATCATTCTAAACATGGTCAGGCCAACTACAACTACTGTACTCCATTACTAGCATTCTGTACGATTCATTCAAGCACAAAGATGCCTAACAAACGTGTCGCTGTTGGTTGTCATCCTAAGCGCAGCGAGAATGCAACATATCACCGCTTTTCTCTACAGAATAAAGAACTTTTGAATTTGAGGTTGAAACGTGTGAATAGGAAGGATTTTATTCTAACAAAACACTCCGTCTTGTGTTCCTATCACTGCAGCGAATCTGACTTCAGCACTACCACGAAGGACACTAATAATTACCGAAAGCAAAGGATATCAGGAACATTGAAGAAGCACTGTCTAAAAGAAGGAGCAGTGCCATCAAAATTCCCCAATCTGCCAAGATACTTATCCACAGAAGTTCCAAAGTCACGATCCGGTATGGCAACTTCTTCCAAGCGTCATGAGCGTGACGTCTTGGTGATGGAAACACGTTCGGAGGCAGTGATGAAACATCCTGTTATGATGATTTATTGTCAAACATCTACAAAGATACCACTCCATCTGGGTTTGTCATATTTGAAAACGATAATGGAATAAACATGAATCTCATGAGTAGAACCCTTCCCTTCGCTGTCATTGCATCATCGACGGTTGACAAATGTATGAATGTTCCTGTCTATCACAAAGAAAAATCAATTCCATATAAGTAGTAAGGAATCCTCCCAACTGCGCACAGCGCCCCCCCCTCTGGAGCGCGAGTTGGGTTGATGTGGTTCTGGGGTCGACCAGTCGGGTGTGTCGTGGTTGTTCTTGGGCGGTGGTCAATGTTTTTGGTTTGCAGGATTGGTTGTAGGGTTGTTTTGTGTCTAGATTTGGCTTCGTGATGAAATTCTGCGTCGACATGTTGTGTTTCTTGGGTGTAGGTGTGGTTTAGGTGTGTTTAGCGCCCTCTTCTTCACAGGCGATTGTCTCCAAGTGTGGATCTAACAAATGTCTTTGCTGTAGTTCACTTAATTGCGATATCATTTTTTAAAGCAATAGTACGGGCAGGAAGTTCATTTTCAACAAAAGAGGAAGCTTTAATTGCAAAACCAAAAATGTCATCTATCTAATTACGTGTAAGACTTGTAACTTACAGTATGTCGGACAAACAACCCAAGCGCTTCACTGTCGATTAAATGGGCACCGAAATAGTATTTTACATCAGAATAGGAATACATTCCTTACAAAACATTTTCGCGGAGATGATCACAGTATTCATGACATCTCAATTCAAATAATCGATGCTGTTGACAGCGGCAATGATAAAAGTAAAATAGTAGATGAGTTGAATAAGAAAGAGGACTTCTTTATTAGAACTTTAAACACGCTCTCACCTCTAGGCCTTGATGACAAATTGCAGGGAGGTTTTTGCGTTTCTAAAGGAAATGTAAACAAAGACTGCTATTTTAATAGTCCCATACCGAGACGTAAACGAAGTCACGGTAACAGGAAGCGTAAGTCCAAAACGCTTCATCAAAATGACAGCGTATTGCTCACTGAAGACTTAAAAAGTTTATTCATTAAGAAACAGTTTCATTCATTTTACAAGAAATTAAAAACAATTAAAATTTCGTTTTTGAGGGAATTGCATAACGAAATTAGCACTGAAACAAGTGATTTTTCCTATATTTTAACAGCGTATATACAAAATACCGTAATGACCTTAAATGCTAAACAAGGTGATGCTGAAAGAGTCTACATTAACTTTAAATTCACAAATAAAGTTATGGATGAAGTCAATTTACATAACATTTTCCATGACACTAAAATTTGTCGTCTTCTTCCTAAAGAAGTCGCTTCATTTTATCCGCCGAAGATATATTTCTCACTCAACAATCCTTTATCACTTAAATTTTGCAATTATAGTAAATTTCTTAAAAATTTAGAATTGTCAGATATTGAGAAAATTTTATCTTCAGACTGTAAATGCGCAGACCACAGTGACTTCATTTATCAGCATTATGAACACGTAATGACCGGCAACACAGATTTTGTAAGCAACCCAAATTTGAAAAATCTATTTTCTTTAGGAACTAAGCATCGAGTATCCAAACCCATGAAAATGCATGACCTGTATAAAGAAATAGAGAACTCTCTTGACCGTCATGTCAATAGAGTCAGCCGTAGGTACAAAGTTCCATTGTCAGATTTTCAAGAATGGAGGACTAAAGTTATGACAGTCGTAGAGGATCGTTTAAGATTCATTAAGAGCACTTATGATAATAATAGAAATAATAAGAAAAGATTCCCTGAAAGTTTAACAAAAGAAGAAGAATCTTACTTTCAGTATTTGCACACTAATTTTATTGTGACTTCTGTAGATAAAGCAGCCAGCAATTACGCATTTGTTTGTAAAAAGTTTTATGTCATGACATTGCTCAAGGAGTTGGGGTATGACCTGAGTTCCTTTTCGCCAATTGGTAACCTGACGTATACACCTATAGAAAGTAATGCTGCGTGTGTTATCAAGAACGATAGTGATATTTTGCGAGATGAATTCGACATAGTTTGCAACGATAAGAACTTAAAACTCCCTAAGCTATTTTGGATACCTAAATTACATAAAGTCCCTTACAAATTTCGATTCATAGCAGGAGCAAAACATTGCTCTACAAAGCAGTTATCCATCCTGGTTAATAAAGGACTCTCTGTTATCAGAGATCATTTTAAAAGGTATTGCAGTTCAGTTTATAACAATAGCGGCATAAACTGTTTTTGGAGTGTCTTATCGACATCAGAATTTCTTAATAAAGTCCAAAGTCTGGATGTTAAAAGCGCACAAGTGTTTGATTTCTCTACGCTTTATACTAACCTGGATCAGCGTGAAGTTAAAGAACATATTTTTAAATTACTTGACTTGATTTTTGATAATCACAACAGAAAATATTTATGCGTTGGTTATGATAAAAGTTTCATGTCACGGTCTAGATATAACGGCTATACAACCTTTACGAAAGACAAATTCAAATCAGCAATTAAGTTTATTTTAGAAAATGTTTTTATAACGTTTGGTGGTCAAGTTTTCCAACTGACTCGTGGCATTCCTATGGGAGGGAATTGTAGTCCTCTCTTAGCTGATCTGTTTTTACTACACTGTGAATTTGTTTATATGCAAAACTTACTGAAAAATAAGAAGATGGGGCTGGCTAAACTGTTATCTAATACTTCTAGATACATCGACGACATTTGTATAATTAATTGTAAACATTTTAACCAGATTATAAAGCATATTTACCCCAGTAGCTTGGAAGCGAGCAGAAGCGGTAGTAATAACAAAGAGGTTGAATACCTAGATGTTAAATTGAGCATTACTAATGATGGTTTACGAACTTCTGTGTACCATAAAGTAGACAATTTTAACTTTGCTGTTACACTTCTAACATTCCCAGAAAATACAATCCCATACAAAATGGGTAGCCAAGTATTTAACGGACAACTTATAAGATACGGTCGAATTTGTTCATCCCTTGATGATTTCGTGAAAGAAGCTTCTTCGACCTTCAGATTATTAGTTGCTAGAGGCTATAATCAAGATTCTTTAATCAATAATGCAGAAAGATGTTTACACAGGCATAAAGAGCTACTTTTGAAATTTGGGCTGTATTCAGCTAGACAATTTTCTAAGTTCAGTTTTCTACTAACCGAATAATCAGATTTTCTTTTTTTGTCAATTTTGACTTACACCGATTGTGAATAACCCGACTTTTGACTTTGTGGAAGCTGTACAGTTTTACTGTGCAGGGCCCCGCTCAGATGGGTTTGAGTGTTCAGGAATTGGGGCCGAAACACGAATCCTACCTGAGTTCCTGCTGATGACTTCCTAGCTGGTACAGGGAACGCAAAACCAGTCCTTTTAAGGACTAATTTCAATTTAATTTCATTTTATTTTCAGTATGTATTACATTATTCGTTTGTACTAATTTTTTTTGCAGTCTACTCATTTATTTTACACTAGTTTCTTGTGACTATCAATTTTATTTATTTATTCAGATTTTGATTATTTTACCTAGTAATTATCATTTGTGCTGCTTATTTCCTTCCTTTTTCTCAATTAATTAATTTATTCATTCATTCAATTTTTTTTCATTATTATTATTATTTTTCTTTTTTTACAATTTCAATATTCCATTTCAGTTCGTACTTCACTAATCAATTTCAGCAGTTAATCTTTCAGAATTTATTACCCATCACTTTCCTTTTTTTCTGTATTTTAATTGTTAGCACCATCTACACTTTGATAATTTTTTGGTTAGCTTATTTTCTATATTAAGTTAGGTAACAATGTGAATAATTATCTCCTTTCCCATCTGTAGTGAAATAGGTGATTGATAGCATCTTCCGTCGTATGCAGATTACCCTTGTCATATTTGTTTGCGGATTAAGGCTGGATATGATGGGACACAGACCGGTCCTCTTGAGAGATAGATTAAATTTCATGAATAGTTAAACACCAATCGGTCCATTTATAACAAGTCTAGTTCCTTATTTCATTTTCTTCATGGAGTAGTTCCAGGTGAGACGTTGTAGGTCGATTCTAGCAAGTTCAGTACCCATACTCGTATTGTAGTTTCACATGTATTTTATTTTTTTTTCTTTTCTTCAAAGTTCATTATAAATTTATTCATTACAGTTATATTTTGTACAGTAGGCTTAATCTTAGAGTATTTTATGTAGTTGTAACTGAGATTCCTAGAGGATGATGATTTTCATTTAAATTTGAGTGAGAAAGTAGCTGTAGCGGCGAAACAAAGCCTCGTACGTGAAAATGGACGGCGGATTTGGACTTTTTGGCCAATTTTGGGTCTATGGGACTTGTTTCCAAAGTCGTAGGCCAAACAACGTAGAACTTCGACCCCACCCCCCTCGGCAGCGTTCTTCCAACTTTGGTTCTAGAAATGGTATAGAGTCGTGCGCTAGCTCGTTTGAAAGCTAAGAGTGCCACAAATTGATTGGAAAGCACAGTTTGGCCCTATCTTCCTTCGCTGAGGCTTGGGAGTGACATTGAAACTTTTGGCCATGTTAGAGAGCCGTCAGCTTTAGATGTTGAATTGGTCAGTTTTGGTCTGCAGCGGCTAAACGAAGCCTCGTACGTGAAAATGGACGGCGGATTTGGACTTTTTGGCCAATTTTGGGTCTATGGGACTTGTTTCCAAAGTCGTAGGCCAAACAACGGAGAACTTCGACCCCACCCCCCTCGGCAGCGTTCTTCCAACTTTGGTTCTAGAGATCGTAGAAAGTCGTGCAATAGCTCGTTTGAAAGCTAAGAGTGCCACAAATTCATTGAAAAGCACAGTTTGGCCCCACCTTCCTTTGCTGAGGCTTGAGAGTGACATTGAGACTTTTGGTCATGTTAGAGAGCCGTCAGAGGTTGAGTTTTGTGTTTCGGGCTTCAGCGGGGGAACGAAGCATCGGACAAGAAAACTAAGACCAGATTTGGATTCAGTGTCAAATTTTGGATAACCAATGTCTAACCCCCCATATCGATTGCATTTTCACAGGATATATAAGTACGAGTTCGGGAGAGGAATCTCACTAAGTTGAGAAACTGACTACAGGTAAGTCGTTTCTCTTGAGGTCCGATATCGGACTTCTGACTTTTCATTGCTGATATCAGCTAAGAAGTCAGACTGATAGGTTAGTCAGTATAGCATGACTGACCATTTGATAATAGTAGGCTGAAATCTTCAAACGGCTATAACTTTGCTTTTACAAGTCCTTTAGACTTGATTCAAAAAGCGTTTGACAGCTCATGATGTGCTGTAGGTGACAGACTACTATATCCGTTTTATAAGTAGTACTAAAATTCTGAAAATTCTAAATTCGTATTTAATGATGATGATTTAAGTTTTTGAGTAAAAAGTCGTCGTTTATGAGTCTCTGCGACTTGGGACATTTCCTCTTGTAAACAACTCTACCGGTTTTTATGTCAAAATCAGGGCCCGGATACCAACACAGTGACATGACGCACGCTCTGTCCGCCCGAGGTTGGATTTGTGGGTCGAGACCTTGGAGCTAGGATAACATCCCCTCTGAGTAATGCCTGTAACGGACTCAAGAGCCTAACGCCTAGACGATTGCTATCAAATGTTTGGTGACTTAGTCTTTCAATGCATATCAGCAAGTAGTTTCCTATAAACACGCAATCAAATTTCTACTCTATCTTTACAGAATCGTCACTATGACTAAAATGATCAATGCACGAATGCTCATCGGCAAGTGTAGCTGTGGCCGTATTGCCAGAGGCAGCGAGCTCAAAAAGCACATCAAAGAAGGGACGGTGGATGAGCATGTGAGGAAAGTGTTGTTGAGGGTGTGTGTGCATCATAAGGTAGTATGTGAGGATGGGAGTGATGTAGAGTTCATTAGGAACCATGGCCAGTGCCCTAGTGACAATATTAGTATGCGGGAGTTTTGTTAGATATGGAAGAGGTAAGGGTGGCAGTGGCGACGATTGAGGGTGCGGTGGGGAAGAAAGGTGCTACCAAGGCGACTGATGAAGGTTTCAGTGAGGAAGAAGTGGAGTAGAGAGGGGACATCAAGAAACCTGATGTTGATGTTGATTTGGATGACGTGTTGGAGGAATAGTTTGGGAACGTTGGTGATCTTGAGGAGAAGGAGAAGGATGAGGGAAAGGAAGTAGGTAAGCCGTTGGCGGCATCATCGCCTCGGAGGGAGGAAGGGAACACGAGGAATGAATATGTGAGGATAAAGGATCGATTGAGGGCGGTTGAGGAGAAGAATAAAGTATTAGTGATACGGAATGAGAAGTTTACTGCGAAGGCTGAAGGGTATAAGGTGACGAGAGAAGCGTTGGAAAGTATGAGGCAGAAGGAGAAAGTGTGGATGGTGGAAAGGAGTGAGCTGATAAAGAAAGCAAGATTGGTGAGTAGTCTGCAGGCGAATTTGTTGAGGAAGGATGATGAGATAGATCGGATGCGAAGCATGGTGAAGGTGACAGAGGAAGTGGAGGGCGTGAACAAGAGGTTGGTGGCTGAAGTTGAGCGATTGCATGAGTGTGAGAAGTGTAGAAAAAGAAGAGTGTATGAAGTCCATCGTCCCCTCTTCGAAAATAATGTGTGCGACGTACCGACAATAACGAGCGACCCCAATCAGACGCAGCAATGGTACAAGGGCGACGGAGTCCGATGTCTCCACATGAATATGGACATCACTGGAGAGCTTGAGGACTTCGTCGTCCGAAAAGTCCGGAAGAAAGTTCCCAGTAAGTTACTTCATCACGATCATTTCCTTACCGCATCTAATCTCCTATTATTTTCCTTTCAGAGTTTTTACATCAGCAGTAGGATCTTTTGATCCCGAGAACGCCCCAAACGGCTCTTTTAAGAGCCACACGGAGCAAGAGTGATAGTACCTCCTCGTGGTTTGCTCTGGACAGACTTCGGTCTGACTGAATCTATCACATAATTAGAAAGACTGAGTAATGTCTTTGTATCAGAGGGGTACATAAACCATTGCCTCTCTTTCATTTTCATTCTATACTCCATCATGAAAACACCTAAGACGGCAGTCAGCTCTCCTGACAAGCCTCGGCTTAGACCGAGAAATTTATTTATTGAGTTTCTAGAGATGCAGGAGCGAGAGCGAGTCTATAACAACCTTGCTCGAATTGGCTCATCAACAACTGACGATGATGCCAATTCAACAGAGTGGGGGTATATACCGCCCTCTAACAGTCAGCTTATAGTAGAGGAGGTCGATGCCGCTGACATAGAGAGATTACAAGTCTCTCTCAGCAGAATCGGCCAAACCTAAGTCTATTCATATCCCGAGAACGAACCAACGGTCTTTTTAAAGACCACCATGTGGCAAAATATGATATTACCTCCACGTGGTTTTCCTGGAGCGACTTCGATCTGACTGAATCTATCATTCAAATAAAAGATAAAATCACAAAGTTGTATCTGCTATCAGTCAACTTAAGCGTTGCATGTTAAGGAGGATTTCGGTAAAATTCTTCCTGTTGGTGGGCGATCTCTCTTGAGACAGTGGATGATATCGTAGTGATAAGTGTGGCAAGGGAGTGTGTCATATTTTAGACCGAAACCTCTGGGGCAACTCATGTTGGGCACTTGACACAGTTCTGAACGTAGCACTTTGAACGCCAACCGGTTGAGTCTTAGCCATCTGCCACAGGTTACTTTTTAAATTCTCCATTGCGAACGTCATCTTAGAATGAGCCATGAGTTCTTTTAAGAACTGCCTCCATCATTGAGGCCAAATGATGAAGGGATGAAATGGGAGGTCACTCTTACGCCACACGTATACTAAACCACTATCTATCTTCTCTAATGGTGCGATCTCTTTTGATAGAAAAGTAGACCGATAATAAATGTGTTAACTAACCCCATATCTAAATTCCTCCATTTATTTCCATTTCTAGATAAATACATTGCAAAACAAAGACATGTAGTACAATTGAAGCACATATACTTTATAGCGATGAAAAGTCAAGTGGAAGAATCTTTAAGTCATTGTAGACTTTGTAGCACCTTGGTCGTTTTGGGGCATCTGGCGCTCTTCTCACGCGCGTTGTTTTTGGTGTAAAATCACCATTACTTCACACAACTTGCACACTCTTGCCTTTATCACAAGTCTCCTTCTGATCGCACTTTTCATCGCACTCGTCGACCACTTAAAAGATTTTGTTGAAGATCTCTAAGGCGGGAGATGTACCTTCCATCATGCGATGGATGAGAATGAAAAGTGTTTTAATTTTCTGAGTTTTATATGTTTTTCAACAATGAATTCCTCAACAAACAATCAGAATGATTCTAATTTAGATGAAGACTACATAAGTCGGAAGATTGTAGCACTCTTATTCACATTATACGAACTAGCACGCCAAGATGACAAACTCAGAAACACCATGTAATTTTGTGATCGTCAATGAGTGGTGTGATGAAGACAAGTGTGATCAGAAGGAGACTTGCGACAAAGGCAAGACTGTAAGAATTGTCTGGATAGATGAAGAGTGGGCACCGAAAACAACGGGCGTGAGAAGAGCGCCCGATGCCCCTAAACGTCCAAGGTGCTACAAAGTCTACAATGACTTAAAAGTTCTTCCACTTGACTTTTCTTCGCTATAAAGCATATGTGCTTTAATTGTAAATAAATCTAAAGAACTACATGTCTCTGTTTTTGATATTCAATCCCTTTATCATGTATCGTCAGTGATAGAGGTAGTACTTAGGAAAAAATGATTGTATCTATCATCAACTGGCATGATTTCTACTGAGCTGTCAAATGATCAGATTTTCACTATGATGTTAATGATTATGTATGCTACATTACCCAGAAATAAGTGAAAACAGACAGATGAAGCAAATAAACATTTATTAAGAAATTAACAAATAATTCAAAAGTTCCTCGGAAGTCACATTGTCCCATAAATTCTCACAACCACTGCAGTTGCACTTCAACTGCCTTAATCGTTCCTCTGCCGCGACGAACACACCATAGATGTAATTCCATTCCACTTCATTCCGGGGTAGGGATGATGGACTGTACCATCTCCGTATATCATGGAGAAGGTTAATGTCAGTTTGCGTTTTTACATCTTCCTGATTGTAAAGCAGGTATTTCCATCGCACAGAAATCATTTCTAACTCTTCTTGCTTCGTTAGATATGGTAATTCCAACTTTGGAATATCATCCAGCCTTCTCTGCTTCTCCACCGTTGCCTTTTTCGGAGCGGGAGGGCAAGTTGGCATGCTTGATGCAGACACTGGTGATTCATGCGAGAGAGTTGATGGTGAATCCATGACTTTGAAATGTATGCCATAAACTTGATTTCCTAGTCCTTAAGTATAAACAAGCAACCAATCAAATGAATAGCCAATGAATGTTGAGTATGGGAGTATATAAAAGGGAAAATAGACTAGATTTCATTCAATATTTGAGATATATTAACACTAAGTGAGCTTTTCTCTCCACCCAAATATAATCTAACGTTGCTGACGTATCCTATTTTGGTTTCAGTCAATTACTACATTCTGACTATCAAAGTATCAGATTTTGACTTAATTTCGTTGAAATGGTAAGTTAAGGATTTCATCACTCATCTCCCTTAAACGCTAGGTCAATAGCATCTTTCTCAATTTCAGGCATCTAATTCATCATCAAAGCGCTCCTTTCTCGAGGAAGCTTTACAACTATTGAGTGAAGGTAGGTTGTAAAAATAAACTATGACTTCGATAGAGATGACAGAATGATTTCCCCTCCAGATGATGACAGTTCCAACTCAAGTGCGCAGTCACGGGAAGCATCCAAAACATGTGCTGATTGTGGGCATATCTTTACGAAGAAGCGCGATCTCACCCGACACATCAGACAACGTGTGTGTCAACCCAAACCATCATCAATCTCCCGAGGTGAGGATGATTCTATTCAACATGTCTCCTTTACTTGTAACTTTTGTTTCCAATCTTTTGAAAAAGGTTTTGAATTATCTTCACATAGACATCACCACACACACACACAAATGATAGTTATAGCAACAGCACCTCCTCTATTCGACTAACTGAAGTATCGCTCAATAATGTAGTGAGAAATTACCATATGGAATCCTCAGAAACTATTGCTGATTTTCCGGAGTGGTTCCTTCAAAATTCAACATTGATAGATGCGCTCCTTCATAATTTAGCGCAGTTTAGAATAAAAGCGCTCATCTACCTTAAAATAAAATATGTTAAAGTTGATTATCATACTGGTGAAATAGTACAGAGGTTGCTGTTTTACATACCCTCCTCTCCTGCTACAGAGGTAGTCGATAAAGAAGCTTGGTTAAATTTTCACATCCAAGGACTAAAATCAAGTATTGATAAATTTAACGAGCGCGATAGTGGTCTAATTTTTGATGGCATAGAATCTGCCAAGTTTAAAATTACTCTATTAGAAAATTACCGTGGTCGAGGCTCCTTCAATCTTCCAAAAACGTTAAGAGCTAAGAATTCAGTCATTTATGTTGATTGTGAATCACAGTGTTTTAAGTATGCGGTATTATCTATTCTCCACTATCATGATGCACAGAACAACCGTTTCCGTAGAAGCAAATATCATGAATGGGAGAATGAATTGAAGTTTGATGACTGCAATAGCGAAGACATGAAGTTTAAAGATATAGAGAAATTTGAAAAATTAAATGAAATTAAAATAGTTGTTCACATCTGGCAAGAGGGGCTTAAGGGTGTGCGCTACAGCAACCGTTCATCAACTTATGATCGGGTAGTCAAGCTCCTGCTAGTATATCAAAATGATAGTGAAAATTGTCATTACTGTGGTATTCCTAAAATGGCTCGACTATATTCCCAATTAACATCCAGAAGAGGAGAGTATTTCATATGTGACCGTTGCATGCGCCCCTTCTGGTCAAAAGATAAATTTGAAACACATTATGAATGGTGTAAGCGAGGTAAACTGCAAATAGAATGCATGCCCAAAGATAAAGAGTTTTCATATAGAGAGAAAGGTGATGAATTAAGTCCTCTTCGTGTCATCTATGCTGACATCGAATGCTATATTGATGATAACACCCATAAAGCGGCAGCTATATCATGTTATGAGGTATAGCATGATTATTTCAAAAATAAAAATAATAAAATGCACGTCTGTCAAGGTGAGGATTGTATACGTAAATTCTTACAATTCCTCGAAAGCGCTGCCAAATTTCAGCAAAAATACGATAGTGAACTCCGACGCAGATCATTGAATATGACAGCAGATGATCAAGTAAAATTTGAAAGTTGTAAAGTCTGCCCAAAATGTAATAAAACGTTTGATGAAGATAAAATCAAGAAAGTGCGCGACTATGATCACATCACTGGTAAATTTAGAAACGCGCTATGTACAAGATGTAATTTTTCACTGAGACTGAAACGGCGTACTCTACCCGTTATTTTTCATAACTTCAAAGGTTATGACAGTCATATGATAATAAAAGGGGGGTTAGGAAAAATGAAAGAGTGGAAGTTAAGTGTAATAGCTCAAACGAGAGAAGAGTTCATGGCCATGACAGCAAAAGTAGCAGTTGACATAACTAAAGAAAATGAGACAGTCTATTTTGATGTAAAATTTTTAGATTCCTATCAATTCATGGCTTCATTACTAGCATCTCTCGTTCAAAATCTTAAGTCTCTTCCACTAACTGAAAATTTGAAGAAACAATATCCTAGCTTGACGGATGAAGTCATCACATGCAAAGAAATGTTTCCATATGCATACTTTGATAACATTTCTAAACTTAGTGAGACTTCTCTTCCATCAATAGACAAATTTAAAAATTATTTGACTGGTGTAGAATGCAAGGTAGAAGATTACAATCATGCTCAAGTTGCATGGAGAAAATTTGACTGTCAAACGTTAAGCGATTATATGATTGCCTATCTAAAATTAGATGTATTTTTGCTGGCTGATGTATTTCAGGAGTTTCGACGAGTGGCATTAGAAGAAGATAAATTAGATCCTGTCCACTTTGTCAGTCTTCCAGCCATGTCATTCCAGTCTGCTTTTAAAATGACTGGAGAGACCATCCATCTTTTGCAAGATCCAGAGATGTATAATTTATTTGAACGAGGAATTCGCGGTGGTCTCACATTCGTAAATAGGCATCAAATAAAATCAAAAATAGAAGATGATGATCAGATTCATCTTAAGTACTATGACCAGAACAATTTTCTATGGTAGTTCACTGTCCAAACCTTTACCTCCGTCTGAGTTTAGCTGGTTGGGTGATTATGAAATTCAGCATTTCTGCAACCCTTCAAACATACTAGCTATTCCAGATGATGGTGTTTGGGGATATTGTTCTGAGATAGATCTTATCTATCCAAATAGTATTAAAAATAAAACTGTGGATTTTCCACTTGCACCCGAATCAGGCGAAGTGACTGAAGATATGTTTTTGGACTTTATGAAGCAATTTCATAAAGATTTAGAAGGGAGCGGACAGCCCAAGTATAAGCCTTGCCGTAAACTTTTGCTTACTCAATTTGATAAAGAAAATTATTTAGTCCACTTCTCTATCTTCAAATTTTATTTAGAAATGGGGATGATTTTAAATACAGTTCACCGCATTTTTCAAATTTAGACAGAAAGCCTTTCTGAAGCCTTATATTGATAGTAACAGCCAGAAACGTGCACTAGCCCAAAATAATTTTGAAAAGGATTTCTACAAATATAAGAATAATAGTCTTTTTGGTAAGACGATGGAGGACGTTAGAAAGCGTATTAACTATAAACTTGTGAATCATAATGATAAATTTCAAAAGTTAGTGACATCACCTCTCTTTATTGATAGAGATATAATAGATGATAAGTTGGTTGGTGTTAAAATGATAAAATCAGAAGTGCAGTTGTGCAAGCTGTGTTAGATTATTCCAAGCTTGAAATGTATCAACTCTTCTATAGAATATTAAAACCATAACCTCTAATTAAAGACGTGCGTTTCCTGGGCGGTGATACCGACAGTTTCTTTTTAAGTATCGCTGCTCGGAAAGAGTTAAATTTCAATGAAGTAGGAAAATCTTTAGAAAAATATTTTGATACATCAAATTATTCTACAGATCATCCACTATACTCTACTAAAAATAAAGCAAAGTTAGGATGCTTTAAAGATGAAATGGAAGGAAAGGAAATTAAGGAAATGATTCTTCTTCGTCCTAAAATGTATTCTATGAAACCAAAAGACTCCAGTGACAGTATTAAGCGCGCAAAAGGCATATCTAAATCGATTGTTGTAAATATGAAACATAGAGTCTATAAGATGGCCTACATAAATAAGAACATAACGTTTGTCAACATGACCATCTTAAAGTCAAAGACACAGGAGGTAAAAACTCATACATTTAGGAAGCGAGCACTTTCAGCGTGGGAGGATAAGAGATGTTGGATAGGACATAACATATCTCTTCCACATGGACATCCTGGCACAAACATATCACCACACAAAAGAATTAAACTCACACTACCACATTCAGGAGATGTGTAAATAGATTAATTCTTAAATCAGTATTTTGATAATGTTTTTTGTCGATATTCATTGTTCCTTTATGTATCGCTTTAGATTGCACTTTCTTGTGAATATATGCCTACAGTCAGTTCATTCCTACTATATCTGTGAAAAGACTTTCCCACTTTGTCAACACTTCTTCAAAACAATTTTTTATACATATCTTTTTATTTCAATAAAATTTTACAATGACTTTACTTTGTTTTCCGAAACACTAAAGTTATGAGAGATTTAGTATCTTTCACATGGATGCACTCATGTAAACCATTTGCAATTTTGAGAGAAACAGACGGGGTAGTTTGCTTGATAACAGGATGGTAGAAAATAGGTTTCAACATCTTTTCAACGATTCCATAGGAAGCGTCTTTGTCATGAATGAAATCACGTAAAATGTATTCTTTTTTCTCACCAACAGAAATAGGTGAAATCAGATCACTTTGAATGTAGAGATGTTGTTCATGTTTATCAAATGTCATTGGTATTCCTACACCAATCGTGTATGAAGTAGCAAACTTATCTTGTAGCAATGAAAAGCCAAAGAGTTTTTTCAAATTGTTACATAATTGACATTGAATGTGATCACCCAGCTTCAGAACAGCACTTTGATTTTTAATTGAAAACGAAATGTGATGTGCCTTTGCATCATATCTACTTTTCAACACTTGCTTCAACTTATGTTGTATACATGGATTTATGACACGAATAAAGTTTTCAACTGTATTGTATAGACGCGGCATTGTATTGATACTAACTTTAGTTTCTTGAGATTACCATAGATGTCCACCCATCATTCATCATTAACTGAATCAGCTTTAGTGTGATATTCATGAGAAGCATAAACCAAACCGCTTCCAATAATAGGCGATACATGTCTTGCAAAATGACGCAAGGTTGGAGACAAATAAACTGTAAGTTTGTCATTATATTTCTGAATTACCATTTTATCCTTCAGAGCCATGACTTTCTCTCCATACTTCCTACCCACAGTCTCATTCCATCGTTTTACTAACTCAATAAGTGTCAATGGCTTGTCACCACGCTTTTTCAAAATGATGCGTTCTTCACATTCTACAACATCTTCATCAAATATTTTAAATTTATAATGAAATTTGTTTATTCGGTTTGAATAGATTTTTGTAACATTTGCAATAGCCATTGATGTCAGATGCAGACTGTGTCCAAAACCGAGATGTGGATAGAATTCATTATCCAACCTCAATGTAAGATCTTTATTAAAAGAGTGAAAACGATAGAAATGTCTCCCGTGCCATTCATAGATAGTCAACTCATAAACTTTCTGACCCCTGTTTTTCATAATAGAAGCATTGCCACTATTGAATGCCTTAATGATTTTATCTTCATCTGATGATCCATAATAATCTGATTCTAACTGATTCCATTCATAATTCCACTTTCCATGTGATGTTAAATAGTATGGAAACTTGAATGCATTATTCATCGTTATTCCATCATGGGTGCGAGAAGTCAATACCATTTCTTCCAATTCATTCACATTCTGAATATTACTATCATAACAAATGCTGGAAACACCTACTTCCCATTCACCTTCTAGAAGTAATGGACGATTTAATTCTACTCGATAGTCTGATGGTTTATCATTGGGAAATTTATTCATAGAAGCATTACTGGGCAAGTAGATTAGAAACGAATCCTTATTTTCACTTTCCACATCATTCACATTGGAAACATATATTTCCACACTTTTGCATTAATTCTTCATTCGAAAATGGAGTGTGATACTTGCCACAGCATCTTTATGAAAAGGAATCAAGGCACCAGCATCGTCATAAATTGCAATATCAATTTGTGGGATGTAGTTTGATTTCAGCTTTGTATAATGCACTTTCTTGAAAGTATGCTCAGATAAAATACTGCAGCTTTTTGGCTGGTATGGTATCATTGCTAGCAAAGGAGCTTCAACATCTCCCACACGTACATCTTCACCAATATTGGAATATATCTGAAAATAGTTAATACGACGCGATAACGATATGCTCGCGCTAGCTTTTGTTACAGTACCACTTTTAAAAGTATTTTGATCAAATCCAAAAATGTCCATTAGGGTATTGTCCATAATCAGCTCAATATTTTTCCACTTACACTAAGAGACAGACCACCTTCTTTTTCAGAAAAAGAAATATGCTGTTCATTAATCACTTCATTCAAATAATTTATAGCCGATTTCACTGAAGTGATAATGCGAGGTGTCAACACTCTTGTTCTATGTAAGATACCACCTAAAGGATCTATACACTTTCTGTATAAAGATACGGACCATTCTGTATCAAATTGATTTGAACTATTATGTCCCAGATAGCGCATATTAACTTTTCCATGAAGAGCTGCAGAACGATGTAGCAAGAACTGATGAAAATCTTCTGAACAAACCAATACTAGATCATCATCATTTAGTATATTGATTACGATATTATCAGACCCTTTGTTGTAAGTTAATGTTGCCACTTGTTCACCATCTACTCGAAGGAGATAACTAAATTTCTTAAATAATGCTTTAGGAGTCATGTTCGTGCTTCTTGCCTTAATCACAATCTTCTTCACCAACGTCTTTTCATTTTTCGGAATAAGATCCACATAATAGGCTTTCTCTTCATAAATTAAATTTTTGCAACCTCTTGGATAATAATTAGCTTTATAACTATCATAGCTTGTCAAGGCGCTAGCAAAGTAACCTAAATCATTTCTTAAACTTGGACTCAAAGCAACAATCCAATCATTATCAACTGCATGATACATATGATCATATACACCATTGTGGGGAGTAAACTCGACAATGTGTCTACATGCTTTATTCAGGAAATCAAATACGAATTTCTTAAATGTTGAGAAATCTTTCTTCGGCCATTTCGGAATGTAAACTCGACATCCCCCTTCACACTGATAGGCATCTGTACGTCTCATATTAATAGTTATCACTTCATGATCAAAAGTATAGACATCGCCTCAGCATCCGTAGGGAACGGTCGGAAAAATTTTCCCTCTGTCGTTTCCTGCAATATGTATAACGTTTTTGCTTCGTCTCTGAAATCCTTCTTCGACCATCCCATATTTTTTTGTATCATTGCATTCACCGTAATCTGCGCTTTTCATTCATGCTTCCCCTGATTATCGTCGTACTCAGATTGCGAACTTATTCATCGATTTCGCTACTGATCAATTTGTCTGATTCTCTTCGATCTCCACATGCAGCTACACATCGCTTTGTGTTGTGACTTCCCTCAATTACCTCCCTACTACGTACGCATCACTCATCGCTGCCTGTTCAAGCCTTCAAGTCCGTTGCCCTCCCATAACGTCGGAGTGCATCTCTAAGTGATCTCTACACAGACAAATGAGTTACAGCAGAGACGAGATTCTACGATTACGCAACCCTAATCTCCCCATTTCTCGCACATTACGAAGGCGCCTATGGTTTCACAAGATTCTAGTAACACCGAGGGCCAGAGTAAGCGGATTCACCTCTCTCAATGGCGCGAGCGCAACTCTCCACTCATCACCTAATCTTCCCACTACCGTCTCCGATTCCCTATCCATTGCTTCTGCGAGTGCCAACTGTACAACCTTGGACACCTCACCATGCCAACGAAATGTTTCCGACAATTGGGAGATTCCTGTTGTGATTTCCCTTTCGAGAGATTCTACTCGTCGCACCTCTCGTGGTTATGGCGTCCGCAGGCCGAACCTTATTCCTATTCAGATTCTTCCGAATCAGAAAACCATGTCTCAGCGTCACAGTTGTGGAATTCCATTCTCAAGGAAGCCTCCGTCTATCATACTTACTAACTTGAGGTCGGTTATCAACAAGGTCGACGAGGTATCCCACCTTCTCGATAAGCATTCCCCGGACCTAGCTGTGTTCTGCGAATCCTGGCTTGACGATACCATTCCTGACACCTCGATTAGCTGTCCCTACTATCTCACAGTGCGTAAAGATCGCGACCGGTACGGAGGTGGAATCCTGTGTTATATTCGCAATCATCTCAAACCGACAATTCTCAACGAAGTTGATGTCCCTTCAATGGCTATCTATAAGTCAGAGTTTCTACCGATCTTGCTTCCTAGCCTTCTTTTTATTTCGATCTATCACCCCTTCTGGAATAGTCCCAATGACCACGAAGAGGCCATTTCCTGTATTATTGATATTATTGATCACTGTTTCACCCACCAGCTTGATCCTATCGAAGCCAGAATTGTAATCGCAGGCGACTTCAACGATCTTCGACATTACTCTGATGAAATTTCTCAACTTACAAACACGAAAGCAATTGTTGGCTTCAGCACTAGAGGTGAGAATACCCTAGATCAAATCTACACGAATTTTGCAACTGATATTTCCCCTCAAAAATCCAGTCCTCTTGGAAAAAGTGACCATGCTGTAGTTTTATGGATTCATGATTCTGAAAGACCCCCTAGTATGAAGAAAAGGGTACGTAAAATGTCGAACAGCAATAAAGCTAAGTTTGGTGAGTTACTCCACCGATATGACTGACTGCAACTTGTGCTTTCTCAACCGACTCTGAATACAGCGACAGACTTATTTCAGAATTGTCTTTTCTCCCTATATGATCATTGTTTCCCTCTTCGAACAATTCGTGTCCGACCATCCGATCCTCCCTGGATGAAGGATTCACTGAGAATCCTCATTGATGACAGGGATAAGGCCTATAACAAAAGAAATCTGAACAAGTATAATCGTTTACGTGAGGAGGTCATCCAACATTGTAAGACGCTGAAAGGGAACTACATCTCCTCTGCCATTTCTTCTGGCAAGACAAAAGTAATATGGGACGCAATAAAGAATATCAGTCGAGCTTCCGTTATATCCAGACCACAAACAACTTTCACAGCCCAACTATTCGCCGATTATTTTTCCTCAGTTTACAGACCGACTTCTCCATCACCGGATTCATCCAACCACCAAACGATGCCGTTATTATCACACAATACTGGACTTTTAGTGTCTGTTAGAGAAGTGACAACAAATCTGATGCGTCTGAAGAGAAAAAGCCCTGGTCCTCAAAGAATTCGCGTACCTCCTCTCTCCAGCAGTTACGGCTATTTTTAACTGGAGTATAAATGCTGGCATCATTCCGGACAGTTTCAAATCTTCGATCATAGTGCCTATCCCTAAATGTTCCAATCCCACAGCAGTCAATCAATTTCGTCCGATCTCACTCCTACCTATTCTTTCAAAATGCTTCGAGAAGGTAGTATCTGAGAAATGGATCCTACCCATTATCCGCAACAAGATTGGTGCGACCCACTTCGCCTATCTTCCCGGCAGAGGAACTTCAGTCGCCTTGACCTTGTTGTACGACCGCGTTCTGCAGTTTGTTGACGGACATTCAGGATCGGTTCGTATCCTTACTGTGGACTTTTCGAAGGCTTTCGACAAGTTACCTCATTCAGTCATCCTAACTGCCTGCGAAAAGTTTGGCATTCTACCTTCTATCATCTCGTTGATAAAAAACTTTCTATCGCAGAGAGTTCAGTTTGTCCGCGCAGGCAATTCCATCTCTCGAGGTTTCTCTGCGTATCACGGAGTGCCACAAGGAAGTATAATCGGGCCATTGATATTTTGCATGGCGATGAATGATTTTTCTGTCGTTCATCCTAACACTTCTGCAATAATGTATGCTGACGATCTCACGTTTCTGCATTTCCTAAGAACATCCGATGAAGACTACCTGCAAGACGAGCTTGAGAACGTTTTATCTTGGTCTTCATCTACGGGTCTACCTGTGAACCTAGATAAATGTGCGGTTCTCAACATCACCACGAGAAGAGACTTGGTTGTGTCTCCCATACACTTACAGGACGGTGTCCCCATCACTACTGTGTCATCCATTAAACCTCTTGGTGTTCATTTCTCGAGTGATATGAAATGGAATATCCATATAACAAGTGTTGTATCCAAAGCATCTCAAAGGCTTTCATTCTCTGGAATCTGAGACGTGCAGGGAGTCCAGTCAGTGTGTTGTTCAAAGCTTACTTTGCCTTTATTCGCCCTTTGTTCCTATATTGCTGTCCTGTGTTCGCTAACATCCCGAATTATCTTAAGCTGAAAATTATGGGAGTCGAACGTCGGGCTTCCAGGATAATCGGGCAAGAGATCATACCATCTATAGACCTATCGATCTATCGTACCAATGATTGACAAATCCCGCTCGACGTTGCTGCGTCAAGTATGTAAGGACTCTTGCCACCCGCTCAGAGCTTGTTTTCTTACACGAAAACGATCCTTACGCAACGCTTGTCCGATCCGTCCTCCGCCCACAAAAACACTTCGTCTAAAATCTTCTTTGCTGCGTTATTGTACATAATGCCTTTCTTTTGTCACTTGATGCATCATTATGTCACGTTATGTGTTATGTAAATTCTAGTCTACCGAATCATGTATGTGGACTCAATAAAGTTTATTATTATTATTATAGTTACTGTAAACAATTTGGGTGACGCCTACTTCCCACTTTCGATTCAGCTGTTGTGTATTATCAATGGGAGTAGAAAAGATGGCAGCTCGATTGCCAACAAATCTATTTGTTGCCACATTGCTAAGCAATACATGATAGAATGACATTTTCATTTCGGTATTCTATACATTACCAATTTGCATAACATCATGAAGACTTGGATTTTGGACTCTCTACAATACATTAAAGTTGATCGCGATGGAAACGTTCATTTCAAGAATTCTTACGGAAATACATCGAAAGGAATTACATTAACATGGCGACAACTTTTCAAACTTAATGATATCATGAGGGATTTGGAATATTTCAAAGCGTTCAAATTCATCTCTTTGGGTAATCAAGTTTGGCTTCAACATCACAGAAATGAAATTCAAATCTATCATTCTCATCTCTCCATCTATTTCTCATTTCTCAAATGTAATTGGGGAAAATATGAAAGATGCGTACATCGCTCCATTATGTCATTCATTTGACGCGAGTTCATCGTATTGCTACGCAAATCTTAATCAGACACCATCTTCAACACAATGTCACACTCCATCATGAAGACTTGGAAATTGAATTTCCTACAATATGTTGAGATTGATCATGAACGAAACGTATGTTTCAAAGATTATACTGGAAATGTAAGAAGAGTATTTGCTTTATCATATCGACATTTTCAGTCACTAAATCATATTATGAAATACTTAAAATACTTCTATATGGAAAAACATTTACACATAGGAAATCGCATATGGTTGCAACTCAACAAACAGCGAATTCAAATCTATCATTCACAACTTTCTACCTACTTCACATTTCATCAAGGCAGTTGGGAAAAGTATAAAAGGAAGATACATCGCTCTATTTAATCATTTCTTCATCATGAAACGTCATCGCTACACCATCGTCAACATTCTCCGTTGCTTCAGACTCTACACCAAAATCGATCTCACAACATTACACCAACACCTTCCAAACAGCAAGTATTACCCGGGCCGACCTCAAATGTTAGTGGTGAAGATGAACAATTCACCGAATCTTCAACTCTTCCCAAATGGAACTGTTCAGATTCTCGGCGCCCTTTCTCATTCATCAGCGCGGTTAATGCGCTTAGAGCTGCAGAAACTACAACGACGGATATGGAAGAGGGAGAAGTGTGTGATGTCGAATCTGACTGTGGACAATATGGTGATCTCTACTCAATTGAGTGAAAGTGTATCATTTTTGAAGATTCATACCAGCAGCTACAATTTGTGCTATGAACCAGAACTTTTTCCCGCGGCTCTCATTAGTTGCTGTTTACCTGTACATGTTGCAATCTTTCATAATAGTAAAGTTATCATTACTGGACTGAAATCTGAAATGCAAGCAGATACGATCCTAGACTATCTAATCGAGTATGTACATAGTCAACGGATTGTAGAATAAAAACAATTTTTATTCGAACATGATGCCTTTTATTTCAAATCATTATAAAACATACAAATTATCTTTCCTTTAGAAGATGAATTACATGAAAACTTTTGAATAACAGATTTAAATTGGTGTACATGTAAACGTTTTAAAATGAAGTACAATACGAAAGCACCACAAGTTGATGAAAGTGGATGTTGCAGTATGCACTCATTTCGTTGATATTGACGAGTATGCTTTCTGAACCACTGCTGTGTTGGTATAGTCGGAGGTTGAGCAAGAGAGTCAAATAGTTCACCACGTCGGTCTTCTCCAATAAAGATCGCTTTCCAATGCTCACCGCCTAAATTCTGAGAATGAGTGTTTAGCACAATAAAGATGGGATAGTGATTTACTGCAGGTGGTAAGGTATCGAGCGAATAGACATTATCGAAAGCTTTCAACGTCGCTTCGTCTGCATTACGCTGTACTTTAGTTTTAATATCGTCAGCAGTCAACCAACTCATTAACGATTATACTGAAGAATCACGTCACGATACCTAGTTATTTCAATACTTGAATCAAAGACTGCATAAATTAATACATTGATCGTCTCCGTTAGCGTTGTTTTGAACTCCAGATCCAAGCGAATATTAAGAGGAACTTTAGCTTGACGATAAGGTGCACTAATATCGCTGTCGACAGTCAAATCAAAAGCATAAATAGTATATCCATTTTTTAACTCTTTCATTGTGAGTCCGTTGGTATCGTCTGTGTTGTAAAAGCCAAGGACATTCATATAATCAACATAACTACGCAGAAATTGATAAGAAGTAAAATCTGGTTTATGGGGCGGACCAGGATGACTAACACCATTTACCCGCAAAGCAATTTCACTTAAATTGTTGTGTTTGAGGTTGAAAGGATTCTTCTTGACATTACCATTGAATGCATCATCTTCAACCATTACTACCATGAGGAGCTTTGGCGCCTCCGATGGAAGAAGACCATCTTTCATAAAACTCTTTTGATCTTTAGGAATAGTAAAATGTGAGAGGCTTTGTATGTTGAATGGGATAAATGGCAATGTTGCGGTTAAGACCCTCAGCATGTCCTCTAATTACACTTGGATTAGCCACCACTCGACGAATGTATACTGTGATATCTTCCACATTAATTTTAAATTTCACAACTGAAGCAAATGCATTCAACAAAAATTTGGGCTTATTCAATGTAAGTTTGAGTCGCATACTGGTATTACAGAGTAAAAACTTTGACTGTCTAAAGAAGTCTAAATTAAGTGGACCATATAGCTGACATACTTTACTATCTTTAATCAAAGCAGATCGCTTTACAAAACCTGTGTTTGTCTCACTATCAAATAGTGCTGCTTGATCTCTATACCATCCCATTGCTTCCATATGACTGTTTTGAGCTGCTGGATGAAACTGTGATAGAGCATTCAAATATGCTTTATAGGGATAATCGCTTTGACCACCTTCCACTTGTTGCTCTCCAAAAGTTAGAGAAACATCGCGAAATAATGTAGCCAGCGGTAGATTGTTCAGACCAACTTTATGTGCATCTTTAATTTTGGTTCCATCTTCTTGTTGAATTCTAAACCTCAAATCAACCATCGCATAACTGAAATCAATGTAATCATCGCTAGCGCCAGGAATAACAAATTCAATGGGACCAGTATTCTCAGCTGTACGAGGATGATAATTTACAATATTTGAACTAAAAATAACTGTCTGTATTGCTTGTTGATCAAACAAACAAAAGCCTGAAGTTTTGCATTGAATGATTAGAAGTTATGACAGCTTCGTCGTTTAGCACTTGATGAAAGATTACAGCGGGCGCGACGTTTGTGTAAATGCCTTTTCTTAGTTTTGTTTGAAGTTCGCTTCTTGCCACCTCCGCCCTGTTTTCTTTTTCTTCCAACATTCATTCCTTTAGGTGCTTTCTTTTGTTGAGTAGCATTAAAAGTTTGCTGCAATGTTCTTAAACCGCGTTTCTTCCCACGATTTGGTAAAGTACTCTTCACAATTTTACCACTGGTAATATCATTAACAACATCACCAGCAAAGCCAACAGCATTATTGAAAAAAGTTCGTTTCAAAGATCTTCCGGCAGTAGATAAGAGAGGTGCTACAACAGATTTCAGCGCACCAAATATGCTACCTCCACGTTGATGGCGGGTGCAGCTGTAAATTGCACCCACCTCACTTAGATAGGAGGGGCGTGAATAAGACGATGCGGTCGGATTCATAACTTAAACCTTGACATTACAAGTTATATCTTTGCATAATGACTGACGATCACTTAGATGAAAGATGTCTGCACGACGCATCCAAGAGTTCATACTTGAAGGATAACCGACCATTTATCAAGACACCATTCTTCACCTTGTCGTTTTTTACTTCGAATGATTTTCTCTACTAGATATGTATCACTTTGAGTGACCAACTCAATCTCATCACGATGAAAGCTACCATCAATTTCTTCATTATCGTAATCTTTCAACTTGTAAGTTGTAGGAGAGTCTTTTTTATTGATACTTGAAACTGTGGAAATTTCCTCTGTCCAATTCGGGAGATAACCTTTAGCAAAAACACTCTTAATTTTTGATATGCGAACTTTATCACCTATTTTCACATCACGTTTTGCATTATTGCGCTTGCGTTGGAATGTTTCACGCCCTGTAACGTTGTCAGCATTCACATCCGTTGGTCTGAGTCCAATAGAACGATGAATAGAGTGATTGTAGGCATAAAGCGTATCTTGTAGAACCTTTGTCCAATTTTGTGTTAAGTTGGCAGTGAAATGTCGCCACAAGCGATTTTTTAATGTGCGATTAAAACGTTCAACTAGTGCAGCCTTATAAGCACTCTTTACACCAAACAGCTCAATATCATATCTCTCAAATAATCTTCCCACATGCTGAATTTCGAACTCTTTTCCTTGCTTAATCCGAATTCTCTTTGGAATACCACCCTCTCGGAAAATTGACTGGAATGCCTTTGCTACTCGTTTACCTTCTTTAGCTTTTAAAGGTTGAGCCCACGCATAACGCGGGAAAATATCAATTAAGGTTAAGATAAAATTGTGTCCCGAGTTATGTTTTGAAAATGAGGCAACGTCACACAAATCTGCTTGCCACTGTTCATCAATGTCATGAGTAATATAATGACGGGTCCGGTACTTCTCTTTCGCTTGTTTGTGGAGTGTATATGTAGCTTGACCCTTTAACCATTGTTTAACTTGTGAGTGCGGAAGACCGCTCACTTTTGACAATTTCTTTATAGATGCAAATCCTGCAGGATGTTTTACATAATAATATATTGACTTTAAAAGTTCATCCGATGACGGCTGACTCTTTCTCCTTCTTCTCATGTTTTTGATTTCTTACCTTTTTGCATTTACAGCAAACACAGAATTCATGGGATTTACGTTCACATTGCTTAGGAGTCTCATTGTGAGAGATGGCACAGCAAGTACAAGTTACAGCTACATTTACTTCCGGCGGCTCATTACATGGTAAGCAACACATCTGCTTCATATTAATAGTCTGAGAACATGTATTTCTTTGGAAGAGTTCTTCTACGTCGTTCTCTTCCCCTTGTTTGCTTGATGGGTGTGGGAGGGGATTTAGAAGGTGATCTTTTAAGCAAATTCCTTGGCATTTTCATTTTACTCTTAACCGGCGAAGTAGATGAAGTAGCATCAACTGCTGAAATATAATCAAGTTCTTTCAATGTTTCATTATTGAAATCAAATTTTGGAACATTGTGCTTTTCAATAGTTTAAGAAAGTAAGACCAACCAGGTGGAACATAGCCTTGACGGCGCTTTCTGCGTGTTGCATACTGAATCAAGTCTTCATAAATTAATTTTTAAGTTAATAATTCAATAATAATTTCATTTATATCTGAAATGATTTCACCTCTATCATTCACAGTGAGATATGGTTCAATGCTGTTGAAAAGGGACATTGCATGTGCGCGAGATGCTAAAGGTGTAGCAGTCGAAACAGAGTCACGCATCTTATTCTTCAAGTTTTTCAATTGCTCAACAGTTTCCGATTGTAATAAAACAGCACGATGTGGATCTTTGATATGCGCATTTTGCTGATAATCTATTTCTTTCCTATACATTTGATTTGCAAGAGGTTGCTTTACTTGCTGCATGGCAGTCAATTGTACATATTCATCCTGAGGAATAACAATCATGCGAGAATAAGAACTCATAGTTTGTAGATAATCATGGGAGTTTTCAAAATATCACTTCGAAATCTAATTTTTTCCGGACACTCCTGTGTAAAATCAGTAAATAAGTAACCGTGTGGTTTTTCAGTTGCTGCTTGAAAAGTTTCAATCAAGGCTTTTGAACCTCTTGGTGCAACTTGTCGCGTTAACATTTCAAACTGACTTCTATCTCGTGGATTCTTAAAAATAACGTAATAGTGTGTATTCAGGTGTCGTGTGCGGGCTTCTTTCCCATCAGGAAACAAATTTTGCGTGATATAGATTATAAAGCATCTTTTGTGATGTGCTGCGCGAATGAACATATCTGTAACATCTTTAGAATTCTTGCTTTCTTTTAATAGATCATCCAATACAACGACATCATTAGACTGAATCTTATCCACTGGAATAATTCCTTCATTTCGAATAAAGTTACGACGTTGCAATTTCTGAAAGAGTGACGGTTGATAAATATCGTGACACCAAATCACTCGATTGATAGGTTCCTTAAACAACTCTTTTCTTTCATCTAGCAAATTCAGAGTGAAAACAGTTTTACCTGCATGGGATGGACCTGATACAGACAGAACTTTATCACATTGAAGTCTGAAATCCATTTTAATACTTTGAGACTCAACATTTGCATAATTAACGCTTGAAGCCAAAGATATTACCCAATACGTTGCCCACTACAGGAGCTAACACCGGAAGTATTGCTGAAAGGAAACCGCCCTTTTGTGACACATTTTTCCTCTTTCTTTGAAGGGTGATTTTAGGATTGGAAATGAATCGTAATTTTGTAGTATATCGCTTAAGTAACTTTCTTTGTTGTGGTGATAATTTCTTTGTCATCAAACTTCTCACATGAGAAACAATTTCTCGAATAAATTTATCATAAACATGTCGTATAGCATTATATCGCTGATTTCATTTCATTCGTTGAAGAGCTCGAATGGCTGCAGAAAATTTTGAAGACTTTCGACTTTTACGTCTCGCCATTTTTCTCTTTACCATTGTCACAACTTGAGTTTTCCATATTTGCATAGGTACTAACTTTTATGGCAGAAGTGACACTCAAAATGAGCTATATCACAGTGGTTACATTGACAAATTTGAATACAGCAGCGTATGAAACAGCGCTGGCAGAAAGTATGCTTACATCTCTTAAAGATGCATTTTTCGCTTCCATCCTTTCGCTTACATACATCGCACATATTTTCACTCTTGCTGACAACTTCTAAAGCAAGTCTTTTTGAAGACATGAACTTGCTAGCCTTTTCTAAATAATAGACACATGTGCAGAAGGAACATACTTGGAGAGTTAGCAGACACAATTCGAAAACCAATTGTGCTACGATCAAGTACCATTGCATCTTTAAGTTTCTTTTATACAAAGTTGAATGTGAATATGTGAAATCGCTTCAATCACTAAACTGCTACCATGATGGTTAAATACATCAAGACGTTCAGCAATTTTTATCATATGTCTTTCAAAAAATTCTTCGGGATTATCTACAACTTCCATCGAATAAGAAGCAAAGTGGAAGAAACGATCTTCTACCTCTTCTTTCCCAAAATGGCTGAAATGAATTTTTGCAACTAATCTCGCCATTACAATTCTATTAGAAAACGGATCCATTAACTTCAAAAATAGAGTGCTAGTATTACCAATAACTGATTTGATGTTGATCTCATCTTTATGAAAAGTTATCACATAATCTTGAATAGTTCCCTTTAAGTTTTGTCTATGAAAACTTGATGTTCCACAATCATTTGAGAAAGACATTATCAACCTTTATCTATCCCACCCATTGCATGAAAACAACAAATCTCTTCATAAAGCATTTATTAAACGACTTTAACAAGCATGCATTACAAATTTTGGGTTTGAAACAGATAAAATGGATACAGTTGGTAGCTATCATATAAAGAGCAATGATGACCAAACATTACTTTAGCAGTGTTGAGATATGGAGGAAAAAAGCATTGATTATGACTGTAGCGACTACAACGAACATTTAAAATAGGAACACTCAATTCCTTAAAACGTTTAGTGACTTCATGATAGTGTTGATTAACTCTACTATCCCAAGGTGGAAGTAGAATATCATTGATGATTAGATTTGGAAATAGTTTCTTCTCCTCAGTAGGATCATTGCAAAAGATACATACAACATTAAAGGCTGGTAACCATCTTTTAAAGTCAATAAGAAGAGCACATTCATTAGAAAAGCCATAGTCTTGCAAGTATTGCTGATTAAGTCCATGGATGTGTTTTCTCGCCCACCTATCAGCGTTGGGATCACACTTGGCATGTTGATGGTAGACACTAACAATTTGATACGACCAATTGTCCATAGCAATAGCACTGAGCTCCTGTACAGGTTCACCCTCACAATCTATAAAAATGATGATAGATGACTAAAAGAGAAATTACAAATTTTTACTCATCTGATGAAGAGTCCTATAACATATTACAAAATGGTGAAGTACATCGATGCTTTTCACGACAAAATGCACAAATAACATGATGGCAGCGAAGAAGTAAAATGTATCTGATAAGTCCACGACTACGACACTCAAAGCACATGAGCGAATTTTCATAAGGTAGAGATAGGTAAGGACTACTGATTCTCCTTCTTTAGCTTGCGTTTAGCTGCAGCATTCTTCTCTGACTTGCGCTTTGTACCGCTCTCGTTGAGGATTTGATCAATAATGTCATGAACGTCTGGTTGCTTTGGTACATATAGGATGGATTGAGCGTGCATCGATATAGAGGATAGTTTGTTGTTCTGGTCATAGCCATAATATATTCCACTGATAACAAAACCAATATTCCAAGTGCCTTCTGCGAGGTCTTCACATCTGATGGTTGTCACTTCATCTCCTTCCTTTTTATAGTATGAGCACCAATGCGATAGTGGTAAAGAAAGCTTTTTACCATCCCATATCTTTCTATATGGAGTATCATTGTCGTCTCTCGCCTTCCATTCCTTGCTAAGGGTAGTAGGGATGTCCATATTTTATGTTGCAAACTCTTCAATAATATCGAGTTGGCGACAAATGTATGGATTCACAGGAATGACTACGTAGTCCCCATACTGATTGTTCAATATCTTCACTTAAGTGGAAGGAATCATTCCCGTTTGCAATACTATACTATGATCGTAATAACGTATGGCTTGTCTAAATTTACGCTGTAGTGGGGAAGGATTATGTACCTTTGTCTCTTCTACTGGCCTCAACAAAAGATGATCTGATTGTAGAGATCCTTGTAACGTCTGAACACTATCTTGTCCTGTAAATGTAGTAGATGTAGTAGGTGTCTGAAAATAAAAGAGATGCTATTAAGTTAACACTCAAGGAAGGAGAGGAAGGAAGGTTCCGACTTACCATTTCAGATGGATAATATAATAGGAATGTAGAGGGAGAACGTGCGTCCGACACTTGTGCGACTCAAAGATAGAATGATTGTCACTCTGAAAACCTCATTACTTATAGAGAAATGCTGGATTCTCATTGGATGTGCTCCTCATTGGCCAATGACATCAAGCTGATTCCAAATCTGGTCTCAGTTTTCTCGTCCGATGCTTCGTTCGCCGCTCGAGCCCAAAACACAAAACTCAACCTCTGACGGCTCTCTAACATGACCAAAAGTCTGAATATCACTCCCAAGCCTCAGCAAAGGAAGGTGGGGCCAAACTGTGCTTTCCAATCAATTTGTGGCACTCTTAGCTTTCAAACGAGCTAGCGCACGACTCTCTACCATTTCTAGAACCAAAGTTGGAAGAACGCTGCCGAGGGGGGTGGGGTCGAAGTTCTTCGTTGTTTGGCCTACGACTTTGGAAACAAGTCCCATAGACCCAAAATTGGCCAAAAAGTCCAAATCCGCCGTCCATTTTCACGTACGAGGCTTTGTTTCGCCGCTACAGCTACTTTCTCACTCAAAAACACACCTAAACCACACCTACACCCAAGAAACACAACATGTCGACGCAGAATTTCATCACGAAGCCAAATCTAGACACAAAACAACCCTACAACCAATCCTACAAACCAAAAACATTGACCGCCGCCCAAGAACAACCGCGACACTCCCGTCCGGTAGACCCAGAACCACATCAACCCAACTCGCGCTCCAGAGGGGGGGGCGCTGTGCGCAGTTGGCGGATTCCTTCCTACTCACACAGTTCGTATTATCATATTATGCAGAAACAATTAAAAATTTCAATGATCTCCCAAGTTCTCAATCTGATGGCATTTGTAAAATCTCTGGATGATCAACCCTGTATAATGGATCATAAAGGTGCAGCAATTGAATGCTTGAATTCACACCTAGATAGTGGAATAGAATATGATGCAGAGAACATGCGAATTGACTTTCTAAAAGAGCAGTTGGAATTATCGTGTCACTCGAAATTTGGAAGACGCTATACCTTAATTGACTGTGATGTCTTATATCTTGTATATCTTATATCTTATATCGGCTTACCAACTCCTACTTGATCAGAGAGTTTTATGTTTGCCGTCGATTTTGACTCTACGCAAGATTACAAGACGAACTGATTTAGACACTGGATTGGATAATACAGAATACTTGAAGATGCGAATATATAAGCTAGGTATTTTTGAGACCAATGTCTCTTTGATTATGGATGAAATTTACCTTGGAAAAAGAGCTGAATACAGTCGTGGTAAGATTTACGGATTAGTTATTATGTCAGTGGTGCTTGCTGTCGTTCACTCCTGAGATGCAAAAAGTGTAATTCTTGCCGTGAATGCACTGTAACAAATGATGAGTTGGCTATGTTCGATACAGTGGTGGCAAGATTTACGGATTAGCTATTATGTCAGTGGTGCTTGCTGTCGTTCACTCCTGAGATGCAAAAAGTGTAATTCTTGCCGTGAATGCACTGTAACAAATGATGAGTTGGCTATGTTCGACATAGATGATTGATTCCCTTGAAACTGCAAGGTTTTTAAATGATATTGATCGTGGGGGTTTTCTCTCACCAAATGAAACTGTGTTCCAATTATGTATTCTTTGTTGGAGGGTCTTCTACGAAAAAGAGTTCCTTGCTTTTAATAATCAAAGGTCGGTGTTCAGAGAATTGATGAGTATTATTGCTCTTGGTGACTTCTCTGAATACTTCTTTGGAAAATCTCATTGCACAAACGGACATGATCTGATATCCGAAATTTCAATGAGATTTTTCAATTGCATGTGCAAGAACTTTGTGCATGAAATCTCAGTTGCCTCTTCTGAGAAAGTTGTAAAAAAGAAGGATTGCAAAGCTAACAAATAATGTGAAGGCATGCTGAAAGCACATGACTTTTACATGCGGTTTAGACATGTGGGACCCAATGTTGTAATCTGCTGGAAATACGCAGGCCTACTCTTAATGTCTAGAATAAACAATGACAGTCTAGGTCTACTTGTAAGATGCCATAATTCAGGATTGTTGGCCTGATCATGTAAGTCTGATTTCAACCTATCTGTCCAGAGAAATTTAGAAGTCTATGTTTCATCCTAGAAATGTCCAATAATGGCATTGATTACCCATGGACTTCTAGATACTATGATCGAGAGGTCCATGGATTACCTGGTTTATTCCATGATATCCTCAATGATGCTTGAAATTTGAATCATGCATAATCAAACTGGAATAATCTGGTCATTTTTTCCAGGCTCATCTCCTAAAAGGTTTTCATGATAATGGCATCACGTATTGCTGAAAATCAAATTCCCACTTCCAGTAGATTTGCATCAAATACTGACACTGAAATTCAAAGTCATCTACATAAAGTGACCCCAAAAAATACTATTCAGAAAGCGAAGTGTGCATTTAAACTATTTATGAATTGGCATGATGAATGGAAAATTAGAATTGATGGTCCTTTAAAAGTAATCAAGGGAATCGGCGAATTTACCGAATCTGATTTAAATTACTGCCCCAAGTACTTTTTTTCTGATGTCAAAAAACAGATGGTAGCAGATATCCACCGTCAACTTTGAAAGTGCTTGGAGCGATGATTCAATGCAATTTCATACACAACTACAATTTCAAGTTCTCTTTATTCAAAGATCCTCAATTGCAAGAGTCGCGTATGGTCTTAAATGCTGAAATGAAACTGTCAGCTAAAGCTGGTCTCGCTAAGCCAAAAAGGCGAGCAAATAATATATTGATTGAAGTCGAAGATGAATTGTGGCGAAAAGGAATTTTCGGATATTCAAATCCAAAACAACTTCAGCAAACGTTGATTTATCATCTTGGATTACATTTTAGCTTAAGAGCAGCTCAAGAGCAATGCGATTTAGAGTACGGTGAAGATTCACAAATACGGCTTGGAAAGGATGAAAATGGTGACTTTCTTGAATACACAGAGCGATAAAAACAAAAGCATTTTATCTTGCTTGCATTCCTAATCCTCGAGGCCACGTCTGTTACAAAAACAGCCGCAAGGGTATACATGGTATTCAACAAACCGTCAGGAACTTGTTTTTAAATTCTTCAGCGAGTGACATATTCCTTACAAATACAAGTTTAAGAAGGACCGCAAAAAATAGACTAGTACAAGCTGGGATCGCTAGGAAGAAGACTGGCCGTATATCTGATGCTGCAGATTTTGCATACATCGATGGAACATTATTCGAGAAACAAATGAGCAGCGCAATTTATTGTGACCAATCAAGTAATGGAGTCAGATCCATTGAGTGTCAGAGTGGAGCAAGGTTCTCTTTTCAAAACTGTACGGTGATAATCAAAGTGAATGAATGCAAGGATCAAAACAACTTGCTCACCTTTGCTCACCTTTACCGGCCACCAATCCTAAATTCCTCCAGGGTGGGCCGTATCGTCCTCTTCCATTTTACTCGATCGAGGGCCAGATTATGGGTTATGCCTTTTCTCTCCAGATCTTTTTCTATGACCCTCTTCCATGATAGGGGTGGACGACCTCTTTTTCGTCTGCCAGATATCGGTTGGTGCAGTGCTGTTTGGGTTATATGATCGTCTGGTCTTCTTCTGATGTGTCCGTACCATGCAAGCCGCTTGTACTCTATGAATCTATCGATGGATGGGATCCTCATCTTGCGTCGAATCTCTTCATTCTTAACTCGGTCCCGGAGGGTTAAACCTTGGCATCGCCTGAGCATCTTCATTTCCGTCACCATCAGCCTTTGCGTATCTTTCTTCCTTGGTGCCCAACACTCTCCTCCATAGGTCATTGCCGGTCGTATCATAGCCTGGTAGATCTTTGATTTTAGCTTGAGAGGAACTCCTTTGTCGTAGATAACTCCTGTCACTTGTCTCCAACTTTTCCATCCTGTTTGTATGCGGTTTTTGATGTCCTGCTCGCAAGATGATGTTACGTCTAACAGTGAACCAAGATACTTGAACTTCTTAACTGATGGGAGCGAGGTTCCATCCATTTGGATTTCTTCATCGTTCGCAGCGGTGGAGAGGTATTCACTCTTACTTCTGCTAATTCTGAGACCATTACTTTCCAGGGCATTGCGCCATAACTCCAGCCTGCTTTCTACCATTGTTTTGGAATCCCCACAAATCACCAGATCGTCAGCGTAGAGCATTTCTTTTGGGGGACTGCTCTCCAGATGCCCAGTTATCACATCCAAGACCAGTAAGAAGATATATGGACTCAACGCCGATCCCTGGTGCAGCCCAACAGTGACCTCAAAAGGTGGAGTGCAACCATGCTTGGTTTTCACAATTGTCAGGGTTTCTCGATACATTTCCCGAATCAGAGTTACATACACCTCCGGCACTGCTTTCCTTCTCAAACAGTTGAACAGCAATGCTCGAGGAACAGAGTCGTACGCCTTTTCTAAATCCACGAAAACTGCCCTGAAAGGCTCGTTTCCCTCTCTCAGGTTCTCCATAACCGTACGCATTACAAACAAGGGATCTGTGGTGCTATATCCAGGTCGGAATCCAAACTGGTTGTTTCGTACATTTGTGCACACTCTCAACCTCTTATTAATTATTCGCTCTAGGAGTTTGAAGCTGTGGCAGAGCAGTTTGATGCCTCGATAGTTGCTGCAAACTCTGTGATCACCCTTATTTTTATATATTGGTGTTAAAATGCTCTCTCTCCACACCGCCGGCAATTGTTGATGGCCTTGAATGATCTCGTTGAAATGATGCAGGCACAAGTGTACTCCTTTCTCTTCTAGCACTTTAATAGCTTCTATGGGTATGTCGTCGGGTCCGCAACTGCGCCTGCCTTTCATTTTGCTCAGTTCTTTCTGGACTTCATCCTGGGTAATTTCAGCGATCGGACCATTCTCTGCCAGTTCTGTGGTAATTTCATTATGTGGTCTTTCTTCATTCAGCAATTCGCAGAAATAATCCCTCCATATCGCTTTGTTACTATCGCTGGTCGTCTGAATTGCACCTTCAGAGTCTCTCATAAAGAAACCTTCGATGTTATCTTTGCATTTCTGGCTTCTGGACTTCGCTATCTTGAAAATCAGCTTTTCTCCCTCTTTAGACTCCAATTTCTCATACATTCCTTTCCATGCCTCTCTCCTTGCTTTGGCTACCGTCTTTTTGGCGTGCTTCTTGGCCAGTTTGTAACTTTCTCTATCAGCATCAAGGTTGGAGGTTTTCCATTTTTTTGAAGCTAACCTTCTTGGCTTTCAAGGCACCTTGGACCTCGTCCGTCCACCACCAGGACTCTAAGTTACGAAAGGTTCCACCGCGTGTCACTCCACAGATCTCCTGCCCACAACTCCTCAGGATATTTGTCACCTCCTCCCAATTAATTGCATCCTCTATACTCCTCAACGTGAGGCGCCTGAAGCTTTCTGCTGTCTCCTCGTCTGCTAACTTCCACCACTTGATCTTCATCTCTGCTTCTTTTTGCTTTGGTTTCGCCAGTGCTGCTGACCGATGGTCCATAACCAAAAGCTTATGCTGTGGGGCAGCACACTCATTTGGGATCACTTTGCAGTTTTGAATTGCTCTTAGTTCGTCCGATGATATTAGAAAGAAGTCTATGACCGTCTTGTTGCCACCGCTTTCATAAGTCACTTTCTGTGCATCGTTCTTCACAAACCAGGTGTTAGCTATTCTGAGGTTGTTTGCCTGGGCTAACTGCATTAGTCTATCTCCCTCTGCGTTTCTACTGCCAAATCCGTGACCCCCATGGGCCTCGCAGTTGTTCCTCTGCGCCCCAACATGACAGTTCATATCAGCACCAATGACAACTTTACATGATACTTCGAATCCCGAAATTATGTCTTCTAGCAGGCTCATAAACTCCTCCTTCTCAACATCTTGGCAACCTGTTTGGGGAGCATAGGCACTTATTAAAGCATAGGTCTTCATATTGCCAGGGTTGTATATCTTCATCCACATGAGCCGATCATTCACCCGGTTGACTTCTAGTATCTTCGACCAGTGATCTTGTTTTACTGCTATTCCAACTCCATTCTTCTTTGCTGTTCCACCTGAGTAGAAAAGCTTAAATCCGTGGCCAATTTCTCTCGCTTTATTACCGGTCCACTTTGTTTCTTGAATGCACGCAAAATCCACTTTTCGCCTTTCAAGCACATCAGCTATTTCCATACTCCTACCCGTCATAGATCCGACATTCCATGTCCCAAAACGCCACATGCATGGTGTATCGCGTTCTTTGTTTTTGTTTTTGACAACTTGCTTCTTTAGCCGCAGTCGTTGTCTGTTCTGCAGTAGCCCTTGCTCACTTGCCACACTGTCTGGGCGATGACAGCGCGCGTCGCTTGCGGGGGACGCCCTAGCCCTTATCGATTCAATGTTAGAGGACATTTTCATATTTGCTTTGGCTGGGGTTTTTACTGCCGGATGCCCTTCCTGGCGCAAACCCTCCTCCTTTCTCGTCCTGGACTTGGGACCAGGCAATGGCGTTTTCAAAACAACTGAAATGATAAAAAAATGACACTTGTTTTTTTAAAGTATTCTAGAAGTTGTTTACCTTATGTGAATGTAATTACTTTTATGACCAGTACTTACACTGGTGTAAGTACTAAAGAGACATAAAAATGTCGTTCATCTCTACTCATTTTAAAATATAATATTTGATTTCTGCGGCAACATTGGAACACAACAAAAACACTGAAATGTGCAACTAAGTTTTTGTCTTATGACTTGTTTGTATTTTGTTCTAAAGATTTAAATAACGTTTTTATTTCTTCTCAAAAAGCATTATTATCTTCTTTGTCTTGAGGAGACATTTTAGGAAGTTTATTAGCTTCTTGTGCTATTTTATCAAAAGCTTCTATCTCTTCTAAAGTAATAGCATTATCCTCAATTGATCTTTGAAAGTGATAATGGAGTTTATCATAGACTTCTTTTACATGTATATGTTTCTTTTTTTAATGATTTTCGTTTCTTAGATATCAAATATTTATCTAAAATTGACGCAGTTGAAGTTGTAAAAAGACCTGAACTTGTTAGGGCGGTATCAACTTTGCTTGAGTTCTATTGTTTTAGAATATTACAATTGACAACTTTGTTATGGTGTTGTCATAACAATTTCACTAACATTCATAAAATGATAGTTTAATTCATCTCATCACATTTCATTTTGATAGAGAATACTTGGTGCGAAGCGTTGACTTCCTCACAATATTATGGTTGGATCTATTGAACGTCGACTTCGTCTTCACGTTATTTGTCAGAGAATAGAATGAGAATAGAAGAGAAGCAGTTTATTTCATGAGCATGACATTGGTGTACTACTTCAAAATCTTGGTGAAAGAAGAGTAAATTTTAGTATTGACAAAAAAATACTGCAACTTATTGAACAGAGACAAAAATTATTTTGCAATATGAAAAGACAATTGTCAGAAGAACGTGAGGAGAATATTATACGTGAAACAAGCCAATCTACTAATATTCATATAGAAAACCCACCAATATATGAACAAGTGCAACAGCAAATGCAGATAGAAGAACAGCAGCGTCAACAACATACACAAAGAGAAGAAGAAACGCCGATAGAAGAACAACTACATCAGCTACATACTCAAAGAGAAGAAGAACACAAACAACAATTGTAATGTTTAGATTGAGTGAGAATTCTTAAGTCCTTATGTCAAAGTTTGCAGTTGTTTGCTTGCCATATTGTTTTACGAACTCAGTTAAGTTTTTTGTTGCCTCATTTATGTTACTCACTTTTACTTATAGAAAAAACGAAACCGAAGGTTCCTATTCTCACACAAAACCGATCTGCATGAAAATACAAGTTAGATAAGTTCTAATTGCACTTAGTGGGAACTGAAAGCGCTACGCGTTCTTCATCATTATTGACGGAAAAACGAAAATCAGAAAAAACCAAAATCGGTAAAAACTGTAATATTCGGTAAGAAACGAAAATTCGTTAAATTTTTAATAAAAAAAACGAAAATCGGTAAAATCGGAAAAAATTGAGTTTAGAAATTTTGTGTGACCTTTGGGGGTTCCTCACGAGGGTAAAAAAATTGAAAAAGTTTGGTGGTCTGGGAGCGCCACTATTCCATTACTATTGCTAGTTGTTTTGCTTGAGTCCTCATTCACCTTTCATTGTGTTTGTGTACTTTAGCGGAAATGAGAAAAAAGTTGAAGAAGTTTGAAAAAGAAATATTGAACATATTTGAATAAAACTTACATATTCCCTATTATTGGAGTACTTTTAAGAAAAGAGATTTACCATTAAGACCTAGGGTTTGATTTAACCTAGTAGTTTTATCATTTATTAACAACGCTTCTACTATACGAGTTTCAAATTCACTACGTCCTGTGTATTTAACATAAAAACAATCATTAATGTCATTACTACAGCTTGGACATATGGTTAGATGACCACTTACGGCTGAGTTGCCGCATGTTCTTTTATTCTATGATGTAATCTGCGTTTCGTTTGTCCCAAGTATTGGGTATCAGGGTCAACCCGACATTCAAAATTATACACAATGCATGATCGCATCAGCTTATTTGTTTTATCTTTCAGACTAAACTACTGTCCTGTTTTACAAGTATTGAATATTATTTTAACATTGTGGTCCAATGTCCTAAATACTTTAACAAGTTTGCGTCGGAATTTTATGGATGTTTTACCTACAAACGGAAGTATCATAAACTTGGTATCCTCCTATTCATCTTTCTTCGTTACTTTGTTATCCGTATTATGTTTTATTTCCAGGAACTGCTTTATTAACGAGTTGATGAAGTCAATGGGATATGAGTTTCTTAATAGAATTTTTGTGATATTTTTAATCTCTATGTCAAAAAGTTTCCAGCTTGAGCATACATTATACCCTCTATGCAACATTCCTATCATAAGGGTACGTTTCCATTGGATAGGTCATGTAGCATTATAATTCATTGAAAGACCTGTATATGTACTTTTCCTAAAAATCGATGTGGATAGGCCATTACTTTTGTCAATTTTAACATCCAAAATGACATTATATTTTTACTTTTTTCTACTGTAAACCTTAAATTGGAGTGTTGTGAATTCAAAAAAGAATGAAATTTATCTATATTCTCAATATTATCAAAAACAACTAATATGTCATCGACATACAGTCTATAAAACTTAGGGGCAAATGCTTCATTCATCCAACTTTGCTCAAGGTTAGAAAGAAATAAATTTGCTAACGTAGGACCCAATGGTGAGCCCATACTAACGCCATCGATTTGGCGATATACATCACCATTAAAGGATAAACACCCATTGACTGCAAAACCTAATAACTAGGTGGGTTAAAAGTCAATAAAGTCTGGAACTAATACTTAAGGTCTATTAAGTCCATTTTTCTGATAGATAAAGCCAGAATACTTTCTACTTGCTATTTATCAGCAAGCAATCTTTATCCAATCATTTCTCAAGCTAACAGAAGTAGTAATAAAACGGCGAACACTCGACCGGCGCGCCCCCCCTCTGGAACGACAGAGGTTGTGGTCTGTCGTGGTGTGCCGGCCAGGTTGGTCCACGTTCACAAAATGTTCGCTGACTCCCCCCCCCTCTGGAACGACAGAGTGTCGTGGTGGACTTGGGCGACCGCCAGGTTTTGACTTGAGGCTATAGTGTGTGATGATTTTCGAGAAAACGACAGAGTTAGAATTTGGGACGTTTTGGGCTGTAGCTTCAAAACGAAGCATCGGATGGGAAAACGGAGGCCAGATTCGGAATCAGCGTGAAATTCTCTATCTGTATGGTGAGTTTCAAGTCAATCGGCGAGAAAAAATTTTCAACATTTTTCGAAAAAACGACAGAGTTAAAATTTGGGACGTTTTGGTGTGTAGCGCCCAAACGAAGCATCGGATGGGAAAACGGAGACCAGATTCGGATTCAGCGTCAAATTCTACCTGGTCCAGCTCAATCGGAGCACTAGAACCGGAGATAGACGGGTTTTTAGTGTTTGGATGATGGGTATTACGTCATCAGCTGATCGCCACACACTATATAAGCTGGGAACCGACAGAGACTTGACATTAATACGAGAGATTGTCAACGGTAAGTCGTCTCTCTGAGCTCCGATGATAGCTTCGGACATTCCAAATTCCGGGTTTCTGTAAGAAACCGACTTAGAAAATTTCATTGCTGATATCAGCTAAGCCGTCAGACTTAGAGGTTAGCCAGGAGATGGCCTTCGTCTCCAGGCCATAAAAGACTCCAAAACTTTAAAGGCTTGTAACTTTGCTTCTACAAGTCCGTTTGACTTGATTCAAAAAAGGTTCGGTCGCTATTGACCTGCCCTAAGTGATAGACTACTTATAAAATTTCATAAGCAGTGCTAAAAAATTGAAAAATTTAAATTCACTAGTTTTGGAGGTTTTCTGGGGTTTTCGACCCTGCTGAATTCAACTAAGACATTTATAAAGTTGTGGGAGGCGAGCTTCGGCTTGGAATTTGCAACCTTTGTAAACAATCCACTGATTTTCATGTCAAAATCGGGGTCCGGATACCAACACAGTGATATGACGCACGCTCTGTCCGCGGGAGGTTGGATTTGTGGGCCGAGGCCTTGGAGTTGGGATAAGATCCCCTCTGAGTAATGCCTGTAACGGATTCAAAGGTTCGACACTTTCCACCAATCTCACAATTTAGCTGTATGATTACAAAAATGACTGCCAATGTCACCTGCTAGTAATTCTATTTCATCCTTCCTTTACAGATACATAAGTTACAAAATGGGAGGCAACTCAAAATTTTTATTTAAAAAGTGCTCTTGCGGAGAAATAAAGAGAGGTGGCGAATTCAAACGCCACATTAACAAATATAAGAACACTCCTCACTTTCACGAGGAAAGAGCCGTTATTTCCGTCTGTACACATTGCCTGAAATTTTTAAAAGGCAAGGAGCATGAGAAATTTTACATCGCCCACGCCGAATGTCCGCTCAAAAAGGCTAACAATTATATAACATCAGACATCGGCAAAGTGATCGCGCCCTTCTTCAACGAAGAAACAGTCGATCTAGACGCAGCACTACAAGAGGCTATTGCAACAATTTTGGAACCTGTTGCTTCGGTCACTACCTCATCGACAGCAGAAGAGAAGGCCCCACTAAGCGATTTGGACTGCTCAGATGACTCCGATTCTGAGGAGGTCGTCATCACTAAAAACGCGGAAGAGATAGGAAAACCGACAAATCAGTCTTCCCCGAAAAAGAAAGTGATCGCACCTTCCCCAGTAAAGAAGGGGATTAAGCAGCAGATGAACAGCTGGAATAAGGATGAGCAGATCGCAAAAGTAAGCCAGGAATATGCACTCACGAAATTAAAAGATGAGCTCACTCGTTACAAAAACGAATGTTCGGCCCTTAGGGATGACAATTTCCACCTGAAGGGTCAGGTAGCCGAGATTCGGGCCCTCAAGACCCAAGTAATTAACTTAGAACCTTTCCGCGAAAGGGCGCTTGCCAGCGAAAAACGAGTTGAAGAGCAGGCGACTTACATAAAATCACTAAAAGCTCAGGAAGAGGTGTCAAATTTAAAAATTGAGCAACTAAAGACTAGCCTGACTGAGAGTCAGAAGAAAGAAGAGAGAAGAACAACGCTCCACAATCCCATCATCAAGAGCAGAATCGTCGACAGCGTCATCCTTGAGAGTGAGGACTTGGATGCCACATTCGAGTGCTACGAGGGAGCAATGGCGGAGATGCGCTGTCTCCATGTCTCCATCAAGCATGATGGCGAAATAAAGGAGCTGCGCCACCGGAAGCGAAAACTGCCGGCCAAGTACTTACCTCAACTATCATCATCGAAGGGGTCGTGAACCGGCTAAATTTCTCTTATGGTAAGTTAATATCATCTCTATCACTTGAATATATTTTCATCTATTTTTCCTTCTATTTTCAGATACGACGAGAACGAACCAACGGCTCTCTTAAGGGCCACCATGGGGCAAGATATGATAGAACCTCCACGCGGTTTGCCCTGGGCAGTCTTTAGACTGGCGAATACCATCATTAAATTGAATCTGCTATCAGTCAACTTGAACGTTACATCACATTAGAGGGGTATATAAACCGCTACCTCTCATTTCATTTCATTTCAATCATGGAGACACCAAACGCTGCAGTCAACTCTCCTCGCGGACCGAAGTTAAGACCGCGAAATTTATTTAATGAATTTGCTAGAATAGAGGAGCAAGACAGAGTCCACAACAATCTTGCTCAGATTGGCAATGCGATGACAGCAAGTGTTGCCAATCCAATGGAATGGCGCTACATTCCACCCTCCACTCACATACCAACTAGCATTGAAGTCGACACTGCTGAGGTTGAACGGTTTCGACTCTCTCTCAGCAGAATCGGTATGGAGTAAGATTGCTGATGACGACTCCCGAGAACGAACCACCGGCTCTCTTAAGGGCCACCATGGGGCAAGACATGATAGAACCTCCACGCGGTTTGCCCTGGGCAGTCTTCGGACTGGCGAATACTATCATTAAGTTGAATCTGCTATCAGTCAACTTGAACGTTGCAAATGAAGTTCGGTGTAATACTTCCTTTCGACGGGCGTTCCTGTAAAGGGCGGCGGTGAAACCCGTAGCTATGTATACCGCAAGGGACACTCGGCAATGGTCAATCTTGTTAAACCTCTCTGCGTCATGTTTGCAAGTGATTGCCTCTGTCTCGACGTAGTATGCATTCGCGCCAGGGCGACATTCAGCCAAATGTCGAAGGTTGCCTAAAACTTTCCATTGCATACGTTATGAGAACCATGAGTTCTACCTGTCTCTATCAATGAGACGAATTGATGAATGGAATGAAATGGGAGGACACTCACGCGCCACACGCAACATAACACACTTCTCTCTTCCGTAGTCTAACAAGCTCTTTACACATGGATCGCAGTCGATTGCTATCCCTGTATCAGAAGTGTAAGCTATCTTAATTTTATCTAACACTATTTCATCTACCATTATCATCCATATGAAATGTTATAAGTTAAACTAAGTGTGCTACTATTTCCAAATGAAAAAGTATACATGGTTAAATCATCCACTGAAGCCCCATTCAAGTATGTCAGTATGAAAGCAAAGATAATATGAAATAAAAATTTATTATGGCATGTATTTCAAAAGGTCTTCATCGTCAATATCATCCCAGAGTCTGGCTTCACATAGATCACAAAAACAGTTCACTTGTTTCAATCGTTCTTCCACTGCGAGCCTCACTTTGTCGATATACTCCCACTCCGCCATAGTTCGTGGCTGGGAGTTAGGGGTGTACCACTCCCATAATTGGTGGAGGAATTTCGTGCTGGTGATCTCCATCACATCGTCAGTATCGTACTGGAGATACTTCCACCTCACGCCTGTTAAGTCGGGACACTCCTTCTCACATACACTCTCCTCTTCGTCGTCCGCTGGTAATGACAACTTTCTGATATTGTCGAGTCGGTATATTTTCTCCACCTTCCCCTTCGTTGGAGCGTTTGGTGCAACGAGCGCCTTTGGTGTTGAGCATGGAGAAGAGAATTTTGTGTTCGGTGTTGTCGGAGGGCTTGTCATGTTGACTGTGAATAATTACTTTGAAATGTTTTCTAGTTCTTAAGTATCAACAAGCAACCAATCAGAATGAACAGCCAATGAATGATGAATATGAAAGTATATATATATGTAAAGTGACATCCGTATCATTTCACTCTGTCTTTGAGACGCATAAGTGAAGTGTTCTCTAGCGAATTCTGTTATTATTTGAGGTGTACAAGTGAACTGCTATCTCGTAAATTCAAAATTTGAGTGAAGTCTCTATCTTGTTGAAGTATCAACCTTAAACTTGATTTCGTTGAAATGGTAAGTTGAAGATTTCCTCTCTCATCTCCCTCAAACGTATGGCTAATAGCATCTTCCTCAATTTCAGGCATCAACTTCATCACCAACGCCCTCCCTTCTCGAGGAAAGTTTAGATTTGTTGAGTCAAGGTAGGTTGTAACAATACACTGAGACTTGAACAGAGATGAAAGAATGATTTCTCTTTCAGGTGATACCAGTCCCATCTCGAGCGAGTTGGATAACAACAGCGACTCCATGTCAACATTGTCGCGGGAATGCAACGATCGGGAATGTGCTGACTGTGGACACATCTTCACGAGGAAGCGTGATCTCGTTCGACACATCAAGCGAGGTGTTTGTAGACCTAAGTCAGCATCAATCTCCGAAGGTGGGGATGATTCTGTTAACGATGTCTCCTTTTCTTGCGATTTATGCATTCAGTCTTTTGACTCACATTTTGAACTATCTTCACATAGACTTCGACATACACACAGTGACGATAGTTATACTAACAGCACCTCCTCTATCCGACTCTCTGAAGTGTCGATAAATAATTTAGTGAGGAACTACCAGACGGAATCCTCAGAAACCATTACTGACTTTGAAGAATGGTTTCATCAAAATTCATCTTTGATTGGTGCGCTCTTCAACAATTTAGTCAATTTTAGAATGAAGGCGCTCATCTATCTCAAAATAAAATATGTAAAAATCGACCACCATACTGGTCAAATAGTAGAGAGGTTGGAGTTTCACATACCCTCCTCTCCTGCAACCGAAGTTGTAGACTGCGAGTCTTGGATAATTTTTCATATCCAAGGGTTAAAATTAAACATAGATAAATTTAACGAGCGTGATAGTAGTCTCGTTTTTGATGGTATTGAGACTGCCATGATTAAAATCACTTTATTAGAGAACTACTCTGGACGAGGCTCCTTTAAACTTCCGAAAAATTTAAAAAATAAAACAGCAGTCATTTCTGTAGATTGCGAATCGCAATGTTTTAAGTATGCCGTCCTCTCCATTCTCCACTATAATGATGTACAGTATAGCCGATACCGTAAGAGTAAGTATCAACAGTGGGAGAATGAATTAAAGTTTGATGACTGCAATAGTGAAGATATGAAAATTAAAGATATAGAAAAATTTGAAAAATTGAACAACATCAAAATAGTTCTCCATGTTTGGGAAAAGGGATTGAAGGGTGTCCGCTACAACTCGCGTTCGAGTTGTTATGAGCACGTTGTCAACCTTTTATTAGTAAGACAGGATGATAGTGAGGAATGGCACTACTGCGGTATTCCCAAAATTTCTCGCTTATACCACCACTTAAGAAATTCTAGCTCATCAGAGATTTATTACTGTGACAGATGCATTCGCAACTTTAGGAGTAAAAATAGATTTGAAACTCATTACGAATGGTGTAAGCGAGGTAAACTACAAATGGAGCGCATGCCCAAAGATAAGGAGTTTTCATATAGAGAGAATGGCGATGAACTAAGTCCTCTTCGTGTCATCTATGCTGACATCGAATGCTATATCGATGATATCATCCACAAGCCAGCAGCCATATCCTGCTATGAAGTATGGCATGGCCATTTCCAAAATAGAAAAAATAAAATGCACGTCTGGCAAGGTGAGGATTGTATTTACCAATTCCTACAATTCCTCGAACAGGCTGTAAAATTTCAACAAAGGTATGATGGTGAACTCTATCGCAGATCATTGCATATGACAGCAGATGATCAAGCAAAATTTGATAGTTGTAACGTTTGCCCCAAATGTAGTAAAACATTTGATGATGATAAGATTAAGAAAGTGCGCGACCATGATCACATCACTGGTAAATTTAGAAACACACTATGTTCAAAATGCAATTTTTCACTTAGGATGAAACGGCGTACATTACCCGTCATTTTCCATAATTTCAAGGGCTACGACAGCCATATGATAATAAAAGGAGGTTTAGGTCAAATGAAAGAGTGGAAGTTTGATGTAATAGCACAAACGAGAGAGAAGTTTATGGCCATGAAAGCAAAAGTGCCTGTCGATAAAACTAAAGAAAATAAGACGGTCTATTTTGATATAAAATTTTTAGATTCCTACCAATTTATGACTGCATCACTGGCCTCTCTCGTACAAAATCTAAAGTCTCTTCCACTAACACAAAATCTTAAGAAACAATATCCAAATCTAACCGATGAAGTCATCACACGGAAAGGAGTCTTTCCATATGCATATTTTGATGCGATTAGTAAACTCGGCGAGACTTCTCTTCCGCCCATAGATAAATTTAAAAATGATTTGACCGGCGCAGAATGTAAGACCGAAGATTATGATCATGCACAAGATGCATGGATAAAATTTGACTGCCATACATTTGGCGAATATATGATTGCCTATCTTAAGTTAGATGTATTTTTGCTGGCTGATGTATTTCAGGAGTTTCGACGAGTGGCATTAGAAGAAGATAAGTTAGATCCCGTCCACTTTGTCAGTCTGCCAGCCATGTCCTTTAAGTCTGCTTTTAAAATGACTGGTGAGACCATTCATCTCTTACAAGATCCAGAGATGTATAATTTATTTGAGCGAGGAATTCGCGGTGGTCTCACATTTGTAAATAAACATAGGTTAAAATCAAAATTAGTAGGCGATGATCAGACTCATCTTAAGTATTATGACCAAAATAATTTATATGGTAGTTCACTATCCAAACCACTCCCTCACTCTGAGTTTAGCTGGTTAGATGATAGTGAAATTCAGCATCTCTCCAACCCTTCTAACATACTAGCAATTCCAGATGAAGGTGATTGGGGATATTATTTTGAGATAGATCTAATCTATCCAAATAATATTAAACATAAAACCGTAGATTTTCCACTCGCACCCGAATCAGGTGAAGTGAGTAAAGATATGTTTTCCGACTTTATGAAACAATTTCATAAAGATTTAGAATCATGCGATCAACCCGACTATAAGCCTTGCCGCAAACTTTTACTCACCCAATATGATAAGGAAAACTATCTAGTCCACTTTAGCATCTTAAAATTTTATTTAGAAATGGGTATGATTTTAAAAAGAGTTCACCGCATTATTAAATTTAGACAGAAAGCCTTCCTCAAACCATATATTGATAGCAACAGCCAGAAACGTGCACTAGCCCAAAATAATTTTGAAAAAGATTTTTATAAGTATAAGAATAATAGTCTATTTGGTAAGACGATGGAGGATGTTAGAAAACGTGTAAACTATAAACTAGTCAATGATGTTACAAAATTTAAGAAATTGGTCTCATCACCTCTATTCATCGATAGAGACATTATCGATGAGGACCTTGTAGGTGTTAAAATGATAAAATCTGAAGTTGAGTTGTGCAAGCTCATCTATATTGGCCCAGCTGTACTAGATTACTCTAAGCTTGAAATGTACCAACTCTTTTATAAAATACTAAAACCATGTCCTCTCGTAAAAGTGGTTCGTTTTTTGGGTGGTGATACAGATAGTTTCTTCTTAGCCATTACCACTCAAAAAGATTTAAATTTCAATGAAGTAGGAAAATCTTTAGACAGATATTTTGACACATCAAATTATCCTACTGATCACCCACTCTACTCCATCAAAAATAAGGCAAAACTTGGCTGCTTTAAGGATGAGACAGCAGGGAAGGAAATAGATGAAATGATTCTCCTCCGTCCAAAAATGTACAGTATGAAATTAAAGGATAGCGACGATAGTATTAAGCGCGCTAAAGGCATATCAAGATCATTGGTGTCTAACATGAAACATAAAAATTTCAGGAAAGCCTATAGAAATAAAAATATAACGTTTGTCAATATGACAATCTTAAAATCTAAGTCGCATGAGATCAAAACTCATACTTTTAGGAAAGGTATGGGAGGATAAGAGGTGCTGGTTAGAACACAACATATCTCTTCCACATGGACATCCTGACACAAACATACCACCACCCAAAAGAATTAAACTCACACTACCACATTCAGAAGACGTCTTAGCATAATCATCTTTAACTTAGTATTTTGATGATGCTTTTTTGTAGATACACATGGTTGTTTTATGTATCGCATTAGATCGTTTCTTCCTTGTGAATATATGCCTACAGTCAGCCCATTCCCCCTATATCTGTGAAAAGACTTTTCATATACATATTTTTATTTCAATAAACATATCACAATGACTTCACTTTGTTTTCCGAAACACTAAAGTTACGAGGGATTTAGTATCTTTCACATGGATGCACTCTTGTAAACCATTGGTAATTTTGATAGCAATAGAGGGTATAGTTTGTTTGACGACGGGATGATAGAAAATAGATTCAAACATCTTCTCGACTATTCCATATGAAGCGTCTTTATCATGAATGAAATCACGTAAAATGTATTCGTTTTTCTCGCCAACAGAAATAGGTAGAATCAAATCACTTTGAATGTAAAGGTGCTGTTCATGTTTATCAAGTGTCATTGGTGTTTCTATACCAATCGTATGCGCAGCAGCAAACACAGTTTGTAGCATTGAAAACCAAAGAGTTTTTTCAAATTTTTACTCAATTGACATTGAATGTCATCACCCAGTTTCAGAACAACGCGTTGATTTTCAATTGAAAACGAAATGTGGTGTGTCTTCGCATCATATTTACTTTTCATCACATGCTTCAACTTCTGTTGTATATAAGGATTTACTACATGAATGAAGCTTTCAACTGTATGATATAGACGCGGCATTATATTGATAGCAACTTTAGATTCTTCATAAGACTGGTAAATTTTCTTGATGCGATCGCCATAGATGTCCACCCACCATTCATCATTACCTGAATCAGCTTTAGTGTGATATTCATGAGAAGCACACACCACACCGCTTCCAATAATAGGTGTATAATGTCTTACAAAATGACGCAAGGTTGGAGAGAAATAAACTGTAAGTTTGTCATTATATTTCTGAATGACCAACTTATTTTTGTCCGCCATAACTTTCTCTCCATACTTCTTACCCACAGTCTCATTCCATCGTTTTACTAACTCAATAAGTGATAAAGGTTGAACACCACGCTTTTTCAAAATGATGCGTTCTTCACATTCTACAACATCTTCATCAAATATTTTAAATTTATAATGAAATTTATTGATTCGATTTGAATAAACTTTTTTAACATTTGCAGTAGCAATTGACGTTAGATGCAGTCCATGGCCAAAACCGAGATGCGGATAGAATTCATTATCCAACCTCAGTGTAAGACCTTTAGTAAAAGAATGAAAGCGAAGGAACTGTCTCCCACTCCAATGATAGATAGTAAACTCATAAGCTTTCTGATCCTTATTCTTCATGATGGAAGTATTACCACTGTTGAATGCCTTAATAATTTTCTCATTCCCAAATGGACCATAATAATCTGATTTTATCTGAATCCATTCATAGTTCCACTTTCCATCTGATGTTAAATTGTATGGGAACTGGAATGCATTATTCATCGTTATTCCATCATGGGTGCGAGGAGTCAATATCATTTCTTCCAAATCATTCACATTCTGAATATTGCTATCATAGCAAATACTAGAAACGCCAACCTCCCATTCTCCTTCTAAATGTAGAGGGCGATTTAATTCTACTCGATAGTCTGATGGTTTATTTTTGGGAAATTTATTCATAGAAGCATTACTGGGAAAGTAGATTAGAAACGAGTCCTTATTTTCACTTTCCATATTATTCACATTGGAAAAATATAATAGCATACTTTTGCATTAACTCTTCATTCGGAAATGGAGTGTAATACTTGTCACAGCATCTTTATGAAAAGGAATCAACGCACCAGCATCGTCATAAATTGCAATATCAATTTGTGGGATGTAGTTTGATTTCAGCTTTGTATAATGCACTTTCTTGAAAGTATGCTCAGATAAAATACTGCAGCTTTTTGGCTGGTATGGTATCATTGCTAGCAATGGAGCTTCAACATCTCCCACACGTACATCTTCACCAATATTGGAATATATCTGAAAATAGTTAATACGACGCGATAGCGACATGTCTGCGCTAGGTTTGGTTACAGTACCACTTTTAAAGATATTTTGATCAAAACCCAAAATGCCCATTAGAGTTTTATCCATAATTAGTTCAATACCTTTTCCACTTATAGTGAGAGACAAAGTACCTTCTTTTTCAGAAAATGAAATATGTTGCTCATTAATCACTTCATTTAAATAATCTACAACCAATTTAACCGAAGTAATAATGCGAGGCATCAACACTCTTGTTTCATGTAAGATACCACCTAAAGGCTCTACACACTTTCTGTATAAAGATACGGTCCATTCTTTATCAAATTGATTTGGCCTTTCACATGGTAAATGTTGCATATCAGATTTTCCATGAACAGCTGCAGAACGATGTCGTAAGAACTGATGAAAATCTTTTGAACAAACTAATACTAGATCATCATCATTTAATTTACTTATTGCAATATGATTAGATGATTTGATAAGTCAATGTTGCCACTTGTTTACCATCAACTCGAAGGAGATAATTAAATTTCTTCAATAATGTTTCAGGAGTCATATTTGTCTTTCTTGGCTTAATCACAATCTTCTTCACCAACGTCTTCTCATTTTTTGGAATAAGATCTACATAATAAGCTTCCTCTCGATATATTAACTGTTTATGACCACTTATGTGGTGATTAACGTTAAAATTATCATAGCTTGTTAAGGCGCTAGCGAGATAACCTAAATCATTTCTTAAACTTGGACTTAAACCAACAATCCAATCTTTCTCAACTACATGATGTACATAATTATGATCATCATTGTGCGGAGTAAATTGGACAATATGTTTACACGCTTTATTCAAGAAATCATATATAAACTTTTTACATGATAAGAGATCTTTCTTTGGCCACTGTGGAATGTATACTCGGCACCCCTTTTCACATTGGTAAGCAGCTGTACGTCTAATATTAATAGTCATCACCTCATGATCAAAAGTATAGACACAGTTGCTATAAACAAGTTGAGTGACACCCACTTCCCAATTTCCATTTAGCTGTTGTGCATGATCAATGGGAGTAGAATAGAGTGCGGCTCGATTACTAGCAAATCTCTTTGTAGCCGCATTGCTAAGCAAAATATGATAAAACGACATTTTTATATTGCTGATCTGCGGCTTTGCATAACATCATGAAGACTTGGATTTTGGACTCTCTACAATATATCAGAGTTGATCGTGATGGAAACGTACACTTCAAAAATTCTCATGGTCATACATCAAGAGGTATTACATTAACATGGCGACAATTTGTCAACCTCAATGATATCATGAGGGATTTGGAATATTTTGAAACATTAAGATTCATCTCCTTGGGTGATCAAGTTTGGCTTCAACATTACAGAAATGAAATTCAAATCTACCATTCTCATTCCGCAAACTGTTTCTCATTTCGCAAATACAATTGGGAGAAGTATAGAAGATACATACATCGCTCCATCATGACATTTATTCGTCGTGAGTTCATCGCCCTACTATGCAAATCTTAATCAGACATGACTATCACGCACCATGAGTTGGAAATTAGATTCCCTACAACGTATTGAAACGGATCATGATCGAAACGTCTATTTCAAAGATTCAACTGGAAATGTGAGAAGAGAGTTTGTTTTATCTTATCGTCATCTTCAATCTCTACATCATATCATGAAGGATTTTAAATACTTCTATATGAAAAGACATTCACGTATTGGAAATCGCATCTGGTTGCGCGTCAACAATCGGCGAATTCAACTCTATCATTCCCAACTTCATACTAACTTCACATTTCATCAAGGTAGTTGGGAAAAGTATAAAAGGAAGGTGCATCGCTCAATTTACTCATTCTTTCATCATGAAGCGCCATCGCTACACCATCGTCAACATTCTCCGTTGCTTCAGACTCTACACCAAAATCGATCTCACAACATTACACCAACACCTTCCAAACAGCAAGTATTACCCGGGCCGACCTCAAATGTTAGTGGTGAAGATGAACAATTCACGGAATCTTCAACTCTTCCCAAATGGGACTGTACAGATTCTCGGCGCCCTTTCTCATTCATCGGCGCAGTCAATGCGCTTAGAGCTACAAAGACTACTACGTCGGATATGGAAGAGGGAGAGGTGTGTGATGTCGAATCTGACTGTGGACAATATGGTGATCTCTACTCAATTGAGTGAAAGTGCATCATTTTTGAAGATTCGTACCAGCAGTTACAATTTGTGTTATGAACCCGAACTTTTTCCTGCAGCTCTCATTAGTTGTTGGTTACCTGTGCATGTGGCAATCTTTCATAATAGTAAAGTGATCATTACTGGACTAAAATCTCATGTACAAGCAAATGTGATCCTAGACTATCTCATTGAGTATGTACGTACCCAGCGGATTGTAAAATAAAAAACAATTTTTCCAACATGATGTTTTTATTTCAAATCATGATAGAGCTTACAAATCATTTTTTCATTAGAGGATGGATTACATGAAAAGTTTTGAATAATAGATGCAAATCGAGATACATGTAAACGTTTTAAGATGAAGTACAGTACAAAAGCACCACACGTTGATGAAAGTGGATGTTGTAGTATGCGTTCATTTCGCTGATATTGACGCGTATGTTTTCTCAACCACTGCTGTGTTGGTATATTTGGAGGTTGAGCAAGAGAGTCAAATAGTTCACCACGTCGGTCTTCTCCAATAAAGATCGCTTTCCAATGCTCACCGCCTAAATTCTGCGAATGAGTGTTTAGCACAATAAAGATGGGATAGTGATTTACTGCAGGTGGTAAGGTATCGAGCGAATAGATATTATCGAAAGCTTTCAACGTCGCTTCGTCTGCATTACGCTGCACTTTAGTCTTAATATCGTCAGCAGTCAACCAACTCATTAACGATTATACTGAAGAATCACGTCACGATACTTTGTAATTTCAATGTTTGAATCGAAGACTGCATAAATTAATACATTGATCGTCTCAGGTAGTGTTCTTTTGAACGTCAAATCCAAACGAATATTATGAGGCACGTTCGCTTGACGATAGGGTGCACTAATATCGCTGTCAGCAGTCAAATCAAATGCATAAACAGTATATCCACTCTTAAACTCTTTCATAGTCAGTCCGTTGGTGTCATCCGTATTGTAAAAGCCAAAGACATCCATAAAATCAACATAACTGCGCATAAATTGATCCGAAGCAAAATCTGGTTTGTAGGGTGGACCAGGATGACTCACACCATTTACACGTAAAGCAATTTCACTTAACTGATTGTGTTTAAAATTGAAAGGATTCTTCTTTATATTACCATTAAATGCATCATTTTCAACCATTGCCACCATGAGGAGCTTCGGTGCTTCCGATTGAAAGAGGCCATCTTTCATGAAACTCTTTTGATCTTTCGGAATTGTAAAGGTGAGAAGCTTTGTATGCTGAACGGGGTAAATGGCATTTTGGCGGTTAAGGCCTTCAGCATGTCCTCTAATGACACTTGGATTCGGTACTACTCGACGAATGTAAAGTGCAATATCTTCCACATGAATTCTAAAATTGTCAACGTTGGCAAATGCATTCAGCGCAAATTCAGGCTTATTCAATGTCAGCTTGAGTCGCATGCTGGTATTACAGAGTAAAAACTTTGACTGTCTAAAGAAGTCTAAATTCAGCGGACCATATAGCTGACATACTTTACTATCTTTAATCATAGCAGATCGCTTTACAAAGCCACTGTTTGTTTCAACATCAAATTTTCCTGCTTCATCTCTGTACCATCCCATGGCTTCCATATGACTTTTTTGTGCTGCTGGATGAAACTGTGATACATGATTGAAATATGATTTATAGGGATAATCGCTTTGACCACCTTCCACCTGCTGCTCTCCAATCGTTAGAGAAACATCGCGAAGTAATGTAGTCAATGGTAAATTGTTCAGTCCAACTTTATGTGCATCTTTAATTTTGGTTCCATCTTCTTGTTGAATTCTAAACCTCAAATCAAGCATCGCATAACTCAAATCTATGTAGTCATCACTACCACCAGGAATAACAAATTCAATGGGGCCAGCATTCTCAGCTGTTCGAGGATGATAATCTACAATACTTGAACTAAGAATATCTGTCTGTATGGCTTGTTGATCGAACAAACAAAAACCGGAAGTTTTACACTCCATGATTAGAAGTTATAGCAGCGTCGTCGTTTAGCGCCTGATGAATGATTAGAACCTCTGCGACGTTTGCGTGAATGCCTTTTGACTGAAGATCGCACCTTACCAGCTCCGCGATGTTTCCTCCTTCCTGTTTTCATTCGTTTAGGTGATATCTTTCCTTGAGTAACACCAGCAAAGGTCTGCTTCAATGTTTTTAAACCGCGTTCCTTCCCACGATTCAACAAACTGCTCTTAAAACTTCTACCTCTGGAAAGATCACTAGCAACATCACCAGCAAAGCCAACGGCATTACTTAAAACATTTCGTTTTAAAGATCTACCGACATTGGATATGAGAGGTGCTACAACAGATTTCAGTGCACCAAGTATACTACCTCCACGTTGATGGCGGGTGCAGCTGTAAATTGCACCCACCCCACTTAGATAGGAGGGGCGTGAATAAGACGATGCGGTCGGATTCATAACTTAGACCTTGACATTACAAGTTATATCTTTGCATGAATCACTGTCGATCACTTAGATGAAAGATGTCGGCACGACGCATCCAAGAGTTCATACTTGAAGGATAACCAGTCCATTTAACAAGACACCATTCTTCACCTTGCCGTTTTTTACATCGAATGATTTTCTCTACCAAATATGTTTCACTTTCAGTGACTACCTCAATCTCATCGCGGTAAAAGCTACCCTCAATTTCTTCATTATCGTAATCTTTCAACTTGTAGGTGGTCGGAGAGTCTTTTTGATTAATCCTTGATACTGTAAATACCTCCTCTGTCCAATTCGGAAGGTACCCTTTAGCAAAAACACTCTTCACTTTTGAGATACGAACTTTATCACCAATTTTCACATCACTTTTCACATGAGCGCGTTTACGTTGGAATGATTCGCGCACTTTATCTACATTGTCAGCATTTACATCTACTGGTCTGAGTCCAATAGAACGATGGATAGAGTGATTGTAGGCATGGAGTGTATCTTGTAGAACCTTTGTCCAATTTTGTGTCAAGTTGGCAGTAAAATGTCGCCACAAGCGATTTTTTAATGTGCGATTAAAACGTTCAACGAGTGCAGCTTTATAAGCACTCTTTACACTAAACAACTCAATGTCATGCCTCTCAAATAATCTTCTCACATGCTGATTTTCAAACTCTTTTCCTTGATCACTCTGAATTCTTTTTGGAATCCAACCTTCTCGAAAAATTGTTTGGAATGCTTTTGCTACTCCTTTCCCTTCTTTAGTTTTTAAAGGTTGAGCCCACGCATAACGCGAGAAAATATCAATGACGGTTAAAATAAAATTATTGCCCAAGTTATGTTTTGAAATGGAGGCGACATCGCACAAATCTGCTTGCCACTGTTCATCGATGTCATGAACAATATAATGGCGGGTGCGGTACTTCTTTTTCGCTTGTTTGTGAAGTGTATAGGTAGCCTGACCCTTTAACCATCGATTCACTTGTGATTGTGGAAGACCACTCGCTTTTGATAATTTCTTGATAGTTGCAAATCCTGCCGGATGTTTTACATCATAATAGATTGACTTCAAACGTTCAGTCGATGACGACTGACTCTTTTTCCTCCTTCTCATCTTTTTGTTTTCTTGCCTTTCCACATTTACAACAACTGCAGCATTTAGCTTTAGCGGTTTTGCGATCGTGTTCACATTGCTTAGGGGTTTCATTATGAGAGCTGGCGCAGCAAGTGCAAGTGACAACGACATTCACCTCTGGCGGCTCATTACATGGCAAGCAACACATCTGCTTCATATTAATAGTCTGAGAACATGTATTTCCTGGGAGGAGCTGTTTTACGTTTTCCTTTTACTAGTTTTAGTGGTGATGTAGATCTACGTCGAGTTCTTCCTCTTGTTTGCTTAGTGAGTGTGGGAGGGGATGTAGCAGGTGACGCCTTAAACCAATTTGTTGGCATTTTCATCGTCTGAAGCATTGGAGCAGTAGCCACTGTTGAATCAAGTTCTTTCAATGTCTCATTATTCAAAGCAAATTTTGGCACATTATGCTTTTTCAATAGTTTAAGAAAGTATGACCAACCAGGTGGAACATAGCCCTGACGGCGCTTTCTACGTGTCGCATACTGAATCAAGTCTTCATAACGTGAAGCACCAATCACTTTATTTTCATCTGTAATGATTTCTCCTCTATCATTTACATTGAGGTGGGGTTCAATACTGTTGAAAAGAGATATGGCATGTGCGCGAGATGGTAAAGGTGTAGCAGTCGATACAGAGTCACGCATCTTATTCTTCAAGTTTTTCAATTGCTCAACAGTTTCCGATTGTAATAATACAGCACGATGTGGATCTTTGATGTGAACATTTTGCTGATAATCTATTTCTTTCCTATACATTTGATTTGCAAGAGGTTGCTTTACTTGCTGCATGGCAGTCAATTGTACATATTCATCCTGAGGAATAACAATCATGCGAGAATAAGAACTCATAGTTTGTAGATAATCATGGGAGTTTTCAAAATATCACTTCGAAATCTAAATTCTTCCGGACACTCTTGCGTAAAGTCAATGAATAAGTAACCGTATGGTTTTTCAGTAGCTGCTTGAAAAATTTCAATTAAGGCTTTTGATCCTCTGGGTGCAACTTGTCGCGCTAAAATTTCAAATTGACTTTTATCTCGCGGATTCTTGAAAATAGCATAATAGTGTGTATTCAGGTTTCGTGTACGAGCTTCTTTTCCATCAGGAAACAAATTTTGTGTGATATAGATGATAAGACACCTTTTATGATGTGCTGCACGAGTGAACATATCTGTAACATCTATGGAATTCTTACTTTCTTTTAATAAATCATCCAATACAACAACATCATTAGACTGAAGTTTATCCACTGGAATAATTCCTTCATGTCGAATAAAGTTGCGACTTTGCAATTCCTGAAACAGGGACGGTTGATAAATACCATAACACCAAATCACTCGATTGATAGGTTCCTTAAACAACTCCCTTCTTTTATCCAATAAATTCAGCGTGAAAACAGTTTTACCTGCATGAGATGGACCTGATACAGTCAGAACTTTATCACATTGAAGTCTGAAATCCATTTTAATACTTTGAGATTCAACATTTGCATAATTAACGCTTAGAACCAAAGATATTACCCAATAGGTTGCCCACGGCAGGAGCTATCATTGGAAGTATTGCTGAAAGGAAACCGCCCTTTTGTGTTAGAGTTTTCCTCTTTCTTTGAAGGGTGACTTTAGGATTGGAGATGAAACGCAATTTCGTAGCATATCGCTTAAGTAACTTTCGTTGTTTTGGCGCTAATTTCTTCGTCCTCAACTTCCTCACATGAGAAATAATTTCACAAATGAATTTATCGTTAGCATGTCGTATAGCATTGTATCGCTGATTTGCTTTCATTCGTCGGAGAGCTTGAATGGCTGAAGAAAACTTTGAAGACTTTTGACTTTTACGTTTCGCCATTTTACGTTTCGCCATTTTCCGTGTTAGTCTTTGCTAAAACCTATCTTTATCACATTTGCATAGGTACTAACTATTGCGGCATAAGTGACACTCGAAATGAGCAATATCACAGTGGTTACATTTGCAAAGTTGAATGCAATTACGTATGAAACAGCGTTGACAAAAAGCATGCTTACATCTCTTGAAGATGCGCTTTTCATTTCCATCCTTTCGCTTACATACATCACAACACATAGTTTCACCGTTACTGATGTCTATAGCAAGTCTTTTTGAAGATATGAATTTGCTAGCCTTTTCTAAATAATAGACACATGTAAAGAAGGAATATACTTCGAGAGTGAGCAGACATAGCTCGAAAACCAGTTGTGCTACAATCAAGTACCACTGCATTTTCAATTTTTCTTTATGGAAAGTTGAATGTGAATATCTGAAATCGCTTCAATCACTAGACTGCTACCATGATGGTTAAATGCGTTAAGACGTTCAGCAATTTTTATCATATGTCTTTTAAAAAATTCTTCGGGGTGATCTACCACTTCCATTGAATAAGAAGCAAAATGGAAAGAGCGACTTTCCACCTCTTCCTTTCCAAAATGACTAAACTTAATTTTCGCAACTAATCGCGCCATGATAATGCTATCAGAGAATGTATTCATTAACTCTAGAAATAGAGTGCTAGCATCATCGACCACTGCTTCGATGTCGGTCTCATCTTTATGAAAATTTATCACATAATCTTGAACAGCTCCTTTTGAACTTTGCCTATGAAAATGTAATGTTCCGCAGTCGTTTGAGAAAGACATGATCGCCCTTTATCTAACCCATCCATTGCATGAAAACAACAACTCTTCTCATAGTAACATTTAGTGAATAACGGTAACAAGCATGCATTATAAATCAATGGTTTGAAAGAGATAAAATAGATACAGCTGGTAACTATCATACAGAGAGCAATGATAACCATACAGGACTTTGGCAGTGTTGAGGTAAGGAGGAAAGAAGCATTGGTTATGAACGTAGCTACTACAACGAATAGACAAAATAGGAACACACAAATCCTTAAAACGTTTTGTGACTTCATGATAATGTTGATTCACTCTACTATCCCAAGGCAGGAGCAAAATATCATCAATGATTAGATTCGGAAATACTTTCCTCTCCTTACCAGGATTATTACAAAAGATGCGTATAACATTGAAAGCAGCTAACCATCTTTTAAAGTCAATAAGAAGAGCACTTTCACAAGAAAAGCCATAGTCTTGCAAATATTTCAGATTAAGTCCATGAATGTGTTTTCTCGCCCATTGATCAACATTGGGATCGCAGTTGGCATGTTGATGATAGACACTAACAATCTGATATGTCCAATTGTTCATAGCAATAGCACTGAGCTCCTGTACAGGTTCACCCTCACAATCCATAAAAATGATGATAGAAGCCTAAAACGGAAATTTACACATCTAAGGAAGCGTTCTATAACATATTACAAAATGAAGAATTACATCGATGCTTTTCACGACAAAATACACAAATGATATGATGGCAACGAAGAAGTAAAATGTATCGAATAAGACCACGTCTACGACACTCAAAGCACATAAGTGAATTGTCATAGGGTAGAGTTAGGAAAGGACTAGTAATTCTCCTTCTTTGATTTGCGTTTTGATGCAGCATTCTTCTCCGACTTGCGCTTCGTACCACTGCTGTTAAGGATTTGATCAATTATGTCATCCACGTTGGGTGGTTTTGGAATATATAGGATGGATTCCATATGCATGGAGAGAGAGACTATTTTATTATCCTTGTGTCGACCATAATATAGCCCATTCACTTTGAAAAGGATATCCCAAGTACCTTCTCCGAGCTCATCACATCTGATGAGTATTGAACGATCTCCATCCTTCTTATAGTAAGTACACCAATGTGATACCGGTAGGCAAATGGGATTACCATCCCAAATCTTTCTATAGGGAGTATCCTTGTCATCTCTAGCCTTCCACTCTTGAGCAAGAGGAGTAGGAATGTCCATATTTAATGTCACGTACTCCTCAATAATATCAAGTTGGTGGCGAATGTACGGACTCACGGGGATCAGTATGTAGTCCCCATACTGATTGCGCATTATCTTGACATCCGTGGAAGGGAGCATTCCCGTTTGGAGTACTACGCTATGATCGTCATAACGCAAGACTTGTTTAAATTTACGCTGTAGCGGTGTAGGATTATGTACCTTGGTTGTTTCTTCCACTGGCCTCAGTTGTAGATGATCTGACCGTAGCGAACCTTGTAACGTTTGACCGCCATTTTGTCCTACTAGTGTAGCAGATGGAGTAGATGCCTGAAAATGAAAAAGATTGTATTAAGTTTACGTTCAAGGGAGGAGAGGGAGGAAAGTAGCGACTTACCATTTTAGTTGGATAATAGAATAGAGAGAGAAAATGTGCGTCCGTCACTCGTGTGATTCAACGATGGAATGATTCTCACTGTGGAAGGCTCGCTATTTATATAGAAATGCTTGATTCTCATTAGATGATGATCCTCATTGGACAATAACATCAAGCTGATTCCAAATCTGAAATCCGTTTTCCAATCCGATGCTTCGTTTTGAAGCTACAGCCCAAAACGTCCCAAATTCTAACTCTGTCGTTTTTCACCAATCTCCCAAAATCTTAAATGGCGTCTCACATCTAAACGAAGACAGATATGAACAAGCCGTTTCTTTCACTGAATTTGTCTCACTCTTACCTTTCAAACCTTTTGTTTACCTTTTGTCTCACTCTAGCTGTCCAGAGGGGGGGGACGTCAGCGAAATTTTTTCTCTCCGATTGCGTTCAAATTCACCATACCGATGCAGAATTTCACGCTGAATCCGAATCTGGCCTCCGTTTTCCCATCCAATGCTTCGTTTGGGCGCTACAGACCAAAACGTCCCAAATTCTAACTCTGTCGTTTTTCGAAAAATGTTGAAAATTTTTTCTCGCCGATTGACTTGAAACTCACCATACCGTTGCAGAATTTCACGCTGATTCCGAATCTGGCCTCCGTTTTCCCATCCGATGGTTCGTTTTGGCGCTACAGCCCAAAACGTCCAAAATTCTAACTCTGTCGTTTTCTCGAAAATCATCACACACTATAGCCTCAAGTCAAAACCTGGCGGTCGCCCAAGTCCACCACGACACTCTGTCGTTCCAGAGGGGGGGAGTCAGCGAACATTTTGTGAACGTGGACCAACCTGGCCGGCACACCACGACAGACCACAACCTCTGTCGTTCCAGAGGGGGGGGGCGCCGGTCGAGTGTTCGCCGTTTTATTACTACTAACAGAGCTAGGCATGACACATGAAAAATAGGATAACTAAGCATTCCTCGAACTCTCTATCATATATAGCAGTATCACTGAAAGTTTGTGTCTGCCTGTGACGTTTCCGTGAAGCTACTGCGGCCAATGAAACCGCGTCAATTTGACAATCTCAATCTATCGATTCGAGCATTACATTTATAACCGTAATCCTCTCATCGGTTCCAATGCCTAAAGTCGCGAAAAGCAATGCCAGCAAAATTCGTGACTACGCGAGGAAATTTTCGAAGGAATTCTCCGCTACACCCACAGAGAAACTATGGTGTCAAGTGTGCGAAGTGGAAGTTAAATATGACAAGACATTTTACGTCGAGAGTCATCGTAACACTCAAAAGTAAAAGACGGTTTGAGTCGATTAAACGATGGACAGACGATTTCGAAGCAGACCTTCATCGGAGCTCCTGCATCATTTCATGAACTCGTTGTTTCCAGTTTCTTGGCAGCCGATATCCCTTTGAAGAAATTGTCTCATCCTGCCATCCGACAGCTATTCTCCGAGGTTGGAAAGTCTCTGCCCTCGGAATCTGCAGCAAGAAATTGCGTTTCAGGACTTGCTGTCAGAGAAATTGATCGTCTGAAGAAAGTCATCGAGGGAAAGAGAGTATTTCTGATGGTTGATGAATCGGAGGTTTCTGATATGAAAGTCATGAATACTATCATTGGTGATCTAGAAAATCCGAGCGTTACTTTCCTGGCGGAATGCAAAGTCATCGAAGGCAATGCCAATAGCCAAGCCGTTGCTCAAACTGTCGACGATGTTCTCCGCCTTTTAAGTGTGGAAAGGAGCAACTTTTCGCTGTTGATCACAGATGCAGCTCCATGCATGACGGCGGCTGGAAAATCTCTCAAAACGTTTTACCCAGGATTGCAACATGTGACTTGCGTAGCTCACCTTCTCCACAATTCTGCCATCCGGATCCGAGCGCATTTCTCTACAATTGACGCACTCATAGCTCGTATCAAGGCAGCTGCGTTTAAAAACAAAGAACGCAGGCGAATGTTTCGTCAGCCGGAATACCCTCCCCTCCGGATCCCATCTTGACAAGATGGGGAACGTAGATTCAAGGTGCTTTTTATTATGTTCAGCATCTTCCCATCGTCACCAACATCGTCAATTCTTGAGAGTCAAACGGTGTATTAGCAACTCGAGCTCAAGAGGCTGTCCGCTGTGGTGGCTTAGCCACAGACCTGACTGATTAGTGCACTGCAATATCGACCAATTGTCGAACTATTAGAACGTGCTGACAGCAGTACATACATAATACAACAAGCCTACAGTGATCTCATTACTTGCACTTTGACGACGATCCCTGTGGATTAAAATCGTACATAAAACAAAGATTATGTAAAAACACAGATATCGTATCGATAATTGAAGCTCGAGATCATTCCATCTCACCCCATGTCTATTGTATTCTCAAACAGGCGCAGCCGACATCGGCAGCCGTTGAGCGCACTTTTTCGTTATTGAAAAAATTGCTGCGTTAAGATCGCAATTTCTTACCCGAAAATGTTAATAAATATTTACTTCCAATGTGTAATCACCGCAATATTTAGAAACGACATGAGTCTTTGAATAAACTTCAACTGTTGGAACTTCATCTTGTTTTCAGTGACAATATATAACAAAATTGACATATTCATGACGTACCTGGTATATTATGAAATATACATAAATACGTTCGTATTTAATATGTATATTCCGTTAAATTAGATTTAAAAAAAGGTTTGGCCTATTAGGTCCATTTATGGTTTCTATAAAGTATAGAAATCCTGGCTATTAGGTATAGAAAAAAATTCCCCTACTAATAACTTTTTGAAAATGGTCTTATCAAATTGGGGCTTACTATTGTTATTTTCACTATAAACAAGATCTGTAGCTAAATCAATTACTTCTTTTACAGGTATACGTTTGTGAATAGTGACTCGACGTCAAAACTACACAAAAATTGTTTGAGTCAAATTTGTCCTTCTCAGCCTCAATTTCTTGAATAAATTGATCAGTTGAGCTAAGCATATACTTAGTGTTGACTTGCTTTTTAATTATTTCGTCCAAATACTTAGCTAAACCGCATGCCGGAGTGCCAATGGTACTGACAATTCATCTTGCTCCTTTGCTTTCTTTATGAACTTTAATTGTGCCATATAATTTACCTATTGAGCTACCGGAAGGTAATATTCTCTTGAAAGTACTTATTGGAATTTTCGGCTTAAGATATTTGTTCAAAAAGTACGTTAAGCGTCGTTCATCTTTACAGACAGGGTGATTATCTAAATTATTTGGGATACTTATTTTTTCGAATTTAGACGCATCATTGACAATAGCATCTATTTTTGTAGTATGCTGTTCACTATCCAGTATCCACCGTTGCCTATATCATACTTACAGATTTCAATATTTTTATTTTTACCTAATCTACTGAGAGTGCTGTGCATCTTTTTATTTTCATAACTATTACATGATGCCTTAGTACACAGTTGTCAGATGTACTAAGTGATTTTTCAATTTCATACCGTAATTTATATGCATCTATCTTTCTAGGTAGGATATGGTGTTTCATACCATAACGTAATGCCTTTTTTTCACATATCATTAATTCGTATGTGCTTAAATTCATTATCGCTTGAGGAGCATCCCATCTTTTTTCTACCCAGAGTTTTGTCAGTTTTTTATTATGGGTGTCTACAACTTGTTTTCAGGAACTGTCAACAATTTTATACATACATACTTTTAAGACGGTGTACTTTGCCAGAGAAAGTTTAGCGCGCAAGTAAATTAAGATAATTAGTTAGCGAATAATTGTTTTTGATAATTGTTATTGTTTTCCTTGAATCGTTGTTTGTCATTGTCAGCGCATGAGCCCATTATGTCTATTCATTGGTTGCAACTGCGCAAAAATAATTCGCATTTCGTAAGTAAGTTGATGAACTACAGCAGACTTGGCAAAGGCAGATGAATGATCCCCTCTTTGAAATCGCTTCAAATGACCAATAGTTGCTAATACTCTTGATCCAGTGTTGTATGATTTTTCCCAGAGGTGGTAAATGCCAGTGGTAAAAACCGGTAACAAACGTCCAGGTAAAAACTGGTCATTGACTTCTAATTGTTCATTTTTTAACTTAAAATTCTCTTTTACTATTATTATATTTTAGCTCAAAAATGCTCTGCTTGCGTTGTAAGCCTATTTTCAAAACGGGTCCAATCTCAAGATTTAGGCTGTTAGATGTAGAATATGCAATTTACGATCTTTTCTCGTATCTGAGCTACATGAAAGCGGTTTGAAATTCACATTTATGTATGATTCACTCTTGAGAAAAGCATAAGATAAGATGAAACCTATTCAGGTAGTCCTAGCATCTAACAATTGAGAAGTTTTATCATCCTTCATCAATGTTTTTAAAGTAATAAAACTACCACAGTAGTCTATAGTTCTTATATAATACCCCAAATCGCATTGAAGACATGTTTATTTTTTTCATGTAATTCTTCATGAATTACCTAATTCTCTTTTCATCATGATTCAAGCCCGACTAACTTAATTCCTGCGCAATATTACATACATGTAATATTGCCTTGACTACCTTAACGGGGTCTTTAATAGAACCATTGCTGAAAGAACCCCTCCCCAAGTGTCGTTCACCTCTGCGGTCGATCGCATGTTGTCGCCAGTGCTGGTTGCAGTATTGAACAATCTCATGGTCCCACCGTCTTAGAGGTCTGCCACGTTGCCTGGGCCGATTCTGGGACTCCGTTTTTCTCTTGGTTCATCTTTCGTCTATCCTGCTCATTATTTGACCATTGCCATTTACTTTTCATGATGGTTAATGTGTTGTCTTTCAAATTCGTCTGATCTTGATCTCTGATCTACTCGTTCGTTTTGCGATCGCGGAGGGTTATGCCTGCCTAGCATTAGGCCTCAGCCACACTGAAAACAAAGCAAAGTAAAGCAAACACAACCGTCCCGAGCAACCGTATGTCGGCAAATATTGATCGCTCTGGTTTGCTTTACTCGCAGTGTGGCAGTTTTCAACCGCTGCGATGATGACTTTATATTTGCTACAAAGCGCATTGCTCGGAAACGCTTGGAAAGCTCGCAGTGTGGCAGAGACTTAATGCGTTCCATGCGTCGTTGGGCCACTGCTAACTCGGACATGGCTGCTGCTGTTGTTGTCCATGTCTCTGCGCCGCACACCATTGCTGGTAGAATGCGCTGGTTGAAAGCTTTAGTCTTCAATCTTTGTGGAATGGATCGATTTCTCATTAGGTTGCCGAACTTTGCGAACACTGCCGAAATATGCCGAAATATCTATAATTCACTAGTTTTGCCAAAAATTGTGACAGGAGGGAACAAGATGATGCAAATCATCGCTCTTTTGACAATTTTCATAGTTGCTAGCATACAGAGGTAGGCCTATTGATTTGGCTCTGATAATATCTAAGTATGCCGAGGCCTACATGTGGTCTACATGTCTTTCCCGACGTGTGGCTCATAACAGAGCTAGAATAATTGATATGTGGAGACAGAATTTCGCTCCTGAACCATGCAGATGAACATTTTCATGCGAGTACGTTCACATTGAAGAAGAAAATTAGAGCTGAGAACTTGGGTAACTAGCTCCATGTGGTATGCCCATATTCACAGTTGCATGAAGGCGTTTTCAAACCAAACCAATTGACCACGCGAAGGTACTCAATGAAAGGCAACTGTTTTCTTTGGAGCAGATGAGTGATCATCATGACACTCAGAGAGCTTGAAATCTTCATTGAGGCTCGATTTATCGTCCGAGGGACTATAGTGCGATATACAGTAGCACAACTCGACTGAGCTGTTTATTGACAGTGTAAAGGGGAGCTTTCAGTTTGGCTCCTCACAAGTACCCCAGTACGTCTCGCCATCTAAGCATAGGTAAACAGTTGGATGATTACCGCCAAAGGTTGCATTCAAGAAGTACCTACAAGTGAAATTTTGAAAGATGGTCATTCTATATGTGACTGGAACAGGCCTACTCATCTGTCTTTTTCTATGCAACTAGTCGTCAAATGCGTTGTTCAGCAGAAAAGTCGCTGCATAATCTTGACTGCGTTCAGAACGGAGCACCATCGCCGATGAATATTTTTGAGCCGATGGTTGAAGTGGGAATCTGAACTAAACAACAATCCTCAGTTCTATTCCGCTACAGCAAAATCAGTGGCTTATTCTTCTAGATGGGACAAAATGGGCATTTTATTCGTTGAAGGGATATGTCGCTGTGGTCACATTGGATCAAGAATGAAAGTCCGGTCTTGGTCATACCCGGCATAAATTGCCAAAAGAACTTCATGTCAGTAGTAATCACACTTAAAATGCAATGTAGTTGCCGGCTTGGATCGATATACCTTGACAAAATTCTGTTGCTTGAAAACTGAAAGCAATTATTAGTTTCAGAGATACAATTGCACATGTTGCAATATGTTGCACGCCCATTGAAAACTATTCAGAGTGATCGATTTTAGGCTATAGGCTAGTCAAAGCACCAATGCGAAGTATTAAATATCAACAATTGTTGCCAGCATAGAATTTCAATAGGTCTACTCAAGAAACTTGCCAACATATGTATTGCAGATTTTGTTAGCAAGTAATACGCAAGCTATTTCATAAATGGTTTTTTTAAAGCAAATTAGCTTGTCGAACACATGCTTAGTAGCCTAGTAGGGTACTCCTTCATCACTGGCTGTTCATGTACCAGTTGAATTTAACATAAAATGTTGTAAATTTAGGGCTACATCTAAGTTTTGAAATACAGGGTGGCGCACGTAAACCGCCGGATTTTAAACTTTTATTACTCCTCAAATATTCATCTGATCGTCATGAAATTTCGACTCATACTAGTTTGGAGTATAGGATTTATGATGATTATACCTGTTGTACTGAGAACTGTCAGAAAATTCTGATTCTATTGACCGAATGACATGTACTCATTTTGTTGACATCGAAAATCTAGATCAAGTTAATTAACTTAACATGAATCGTATTCTGCACAACGAATTGTGCGCAGTCTTGAAGTGAATATTGTTCAGTTACTTCCATGTCATATGAAATACCATTCGACAATTAAATCGCGGTGGCACACAAACCTGTTGACCAGTGGTAGTGTGGTGACTGTCAAGCGGGACCGGTCACCTTCTGAACGAACGGAGCAGAATGTGGAACGAGTTGTGCAGCACTTCGAGGAGGACACAAACACATCCACCCGTCGTGAATCTAATGCTATTCAACTGAGTCGCGGCACTATCCAGCGCATCCTCCATGACTATGGATGGCATCCGTACAAGGTCCAGGTGGTGAAGCGATTACACGAAGAAGATCTGGAAAACCAAATAGAGTTCGCAGAACAGGAGCTATACAGCGCATCCAAGCCAACCCGAGCCATTTAGTGGAACTAGCCTGGTCCGATGAAACTCATTTCCATCTGGATGGTGGTGTGAATCGCCACAATTGTCGTTATTGGGCCAACCAGAACCCTCACTGGATCAAGCAAGAGTCTATGCACTCGCCACGCACCACCGTCTGGGCGGCAATCAGCCAATCAGGTATCTACGGACCGTTCTTCGACAACTCCGTCAACAAGGATCGGTATCTCAAGATGCTACAGGAGGAATTTTGGCCAGCGGTGCAGTCGGACAGAAGAGGCAGGAGCATCATATTCATGCAGGATGGTACACCTCCACACTGGGGACTTCCTATGCGTGAGTGGTTGAACAAGAAGATGCCTAACAGATGGATGGGACGTGGATCTCCTAACATGCCCTGGCCACCGCGTTCACCTGACCTGACGCCTTGCGATTTCTTCTTGTGGGGTTTTGTCAAGTCCAAGGTTTACCATACACGGCCAACATCCATGCAAGACCTGAAGGACCGCATCATACAAGCATTTCAAGAAGTGACAACTGATATGTATCGAGAAACTGCTCTGGCCTACCAAAAGCGACTCGAATCCGTCCTCGAGAATGGAGGAAGACACGTTGAAGTTCTATGACAACTAACACTTTTTTCTTATGTTTTTCATTTAATAAATGTTTTCTATGATATTTACCTTAATTCGTTTTGGTCATTATTGATAAAGACGTGGGGGAAATAAAGGGAAAAGTTTCTCACTAAATTTTACATGTTAAGATACATTGTTGGTATGTCAATTTTTCTGCAGTTTACTGAAGTTTATCATTAAATTTTACATGTTAAGATACATTGTTGGTATGTCAATTTTACTACATGTCATTCGGTCAAAAGAATCAGAATTTTCTGACAATTCTCAGTACAACAGGTATAATCATCATAAATCATAAACTCCAAACTAGTATGAGTCGAAATTTCATGACGATCGGATGAATATTTGAGGAGTAATAAAAGTTTAAAATCCGGCGGTTTACGTGTGCCACCCTGTATATTGAACTGTTCGGATGAATCAATATTGCCTTGATAAGTCGATTATTGAATTTAAGAAGTAAAATTTAAGCTGGACCAGAAATAGCACCAAAAAATGAAGTTATCGGGATTTATCCGAAAAAATCACTTAGATGTAGCAATTATTTTTACCATAGTAGGCCAAAATTCTACCGTAATCAACAATAATTGTATGATCTTGACTAAGTGGATTCATTTCAAAACTTCATAATCAGTTTCAGATTCCTAGGGAGGCTATTTATTGAATTCTTTAATCATTGTATCATTGAAAATATATGGGATGCAAACACCGTCTAGCTAGGTATGAAGTGGAACAACGACGAACCGTTAATAGACTAAGGGTGGAATCCAGTGCGGAGACTAAAGTCGAGATTAAGGAAATCGCGGCTTAAATCAGGACTTAAGTCTAGCTTCGTATCCAATGCCACGATTTTGACATAAGCTGAGCTTAAGATAGCCAAGTTAAGTGGCGATATTTAAGTCACGATTTTGGCGGCTTAAATCAAGAAGCAGTATTGACCGAATACAAAAATCCAATCAGCAAACTCATGCAAAGATTACGACTTAATAGGGCTCAAGACGTGGTTATTGTTTGTGCGTGTCTACATAATTTGGCAAAGAAATGCCAAAGTGATGCGGAAAATGAAGATGCAAATCCAAGTGAAGAACACTCCAATGGATCCGATCATGTTGTAGCATCTTATGAAAATTCAAATAGGGGTGTGACTGTCAGAAGCCAAGTTACTTCTCAGTATTTTTGAACTTGTACTATTATAAACTAATATGTATTGTGATGTAGCTACTGTAGGGCCAATAGTATCATTATGTCCAAAAGATAATATCATGCTTGTTATGTTATGTATTATATCATGCTACCAATACACAGACCATGCTTGCTGAAAAGAAGTATTGTTGATTATCATGATTATAATACCATACATGACTATTACGATTCATCATTACTCGTCATTATTTATGATACCAATACACATACTATGCTAATTAAGAAATGATCCCGAATGAAACCCTTTAATGCATAAATTAAAAACGGTACAATCCATGACGAAGATCTATTTTAAAACATAGAAATCACATCTGATGAAAATTGGATTCGCTATTAAAAATGTCATCGTTCTTTTTCAGATTTTCTGGCTTAATTTCTTGAATTTTCAGTTTTGTTTTCAATATTTTAGTCTGCAACCCCGCATGTTCTTCCATTATTTCTAATTCACGGAGTAACTTTTCGAGTTTACACGTCTAGCAATCAATAAATGCACAATTTGCTTGATCGGCAGTCCTCTTGGCCAACTTCTCGGTCTTGTCGAGTTTCAACATTTTTGAAGGAGTTGGAACTGGAGTATCACATTCTGAATCTATGTCTATTACTGACCTAGAGATAGATGTATCCACATTGGTAGTTCATGTTTGCGGAAGGTCAGGTGAATGAATAGGAGCGGAATATGCGTCACAATCGTTGTTGCTATCCAAGGGATGAACTTGATTTGGGATAATTGCCAGAACTCTCTTGTTCAGATGTTCATATCGTCGGCTGCAGAATGTCCACCACCAGTCTTGAACTTCTCCTTCCTAAAATTTGCTGTCGCCTTCTTTGTTGAGAATTTCAAATTTTTCCAGCATTGCTTGAGTTGAGTACGTGTCCACGTTCTGTTCGGAAAGTCATTATTATGCTCAAGTTCTATTGTTTTCCAGCAATTCTCTTTATCTGCCACAGTAGTGGCGTCCGTTTTCTTGTTTTCGATAACTGATCGATGCTTCTGCACCAGTTGTATAATGACGTTCTTCTCATCATTACAGAAATTTTCTTTACGTCTAGACTCATGTCGCTCAGCCATGATAGCTAGTGTTGACCAGACGAAACAAAGTTGTATTATGCACTTTTGAATTTGACACAGCTGTTGTGCGCAAATATGAGTCAGTCAGATCTGACCTCGTTGCTAAGATGACAGATGTTTAACTCTGGCTTAGTTAATTCGTTTACATTGGATACGGCTCAGACTTAAGTGTCGATGACGAATTAACTAATCTCAGATTAACTTTAAGCCAGAGTTAAGTTTTCTCTGGCACTGGATTCCACCCTAAAAATCAGCATGGCTATTCATTCTGAGAAAATTTATTTACGTCAAACATGTACAGATGCGGTGTTGAATAACTGCTATTAAAGGATTCATACATCCCATTACAAAGCTATTGGACTTTTGACCAAAAATTCGTCCGAGTTTTCCAAACGTAATTAATCGCTGGAGCCTCCGGAAATTTATTGGGACATATAAGTTCCAGATATTATAATTCAATATTACCAAAGCATCCATGATTTTTTAAAAATAACTTTTATGAATACATTGTACTGGTACAAAATCTGAAACAGAACGCAAAACAGATATTTGATATGCCTATTATTAAACGTGATAATTCAATTTTTCGGTGATTTCAAAGATTTTGCTATTATTGCTGATATTGTAAGCGGTCATGCTTAAATTGATGACATCACTAGAGCACAACAGCAGTAGAAACAATCACTATGAAAATCACGTTTGGATGACATGTCATCAAATTGATCTTAAAATTAAAAAAAAATAATCATATTGTTAATTAAAAAGTGAGACTTTTAAGTCCCAGTGGTACGGAGTGGGTTAACATCACCTTCGTTTTCAAAGGATGCATCCTCATTCCTCTGACCAGCTTCTGTGCATTTGCTTTGGAGGTCTTCTACGAGGTCTTGCAAATCCCGAGGTGTGTGTGCCATCAGAACGAGATCATCTGCAAAGCGTAGTTTGGTGATGAGCTTTCCATCGATGTTAATACCTTTGCCGACAAGATCCATTCTCCGAAAAATTGACTCCTCAAAGCAGGCATGTCTCCTTGTCTCTCTCCTCTGCCTAGATGTATATTGCTGCTGTCTTCATGTAATCGAATTACTGATGTTGCATTCTTATAGATTTCGGTGAGGATGTCAATGTATGGCTTCTCCACCTCTTGATTTTGAGTGCATCAAAGAGCGGAGCGAACTCGACTGAGTCGATGGCCTTTTCGTAGTCCATGAATCTCATAAAGAGTGGGATGCTGAACTCTCTGCACTATTCGATAAGTTGGTTGACAGTGTGCAAGTAACTGATGTGGTCGATGCTTGAGTATCCAGATAGGAATCCTGCCTGCTCTGTTGGTTGGTGGAGATTTAGCCTGTGCCGATTCGAGTTTAAGATGAGGCGTGAAAAAACCTTCGTTCCAAAATTAATCGGTGTATTCGACTTAAGACAAAAGGAATAGATTAGCTTCTTCAAGAATAAGATGATCATATGCCTTAGTCACATACAGCTGATGAAATCAAATGTATTAATAGTCAATCCCTGGAAACAGTAGACGAAAGCAGGATTTAAGCTACTGTAGAATGTGATATCTCAGTTCGATGATAAAACAGTTAATAGACCCGTATCATGAATATATACTTTTTTTGTAGGATGAGAGATGCGTCGACACTTTCTTTATTTTTTCCAGCACGTGTGAGGCCTTTTCGCCGATGCAGGCGACCATCTTCAGGAAAGTGAATTGCCTTACTTTTAACATTCACTTGCCTGACGATGGTCGCCTGCAGTGGCTGATAAGCCTCGCAAGTGTTGAAAAAATAAAGACAGCATTAAAGCAAGGACTTTTCTCATCTTATAAAATTCATGAATAGGCCGTATATTGGTTAACAATGAATTTTGATGGCAATACAAGTTTCCCAGGTGCCAGTATAGAGCATTTCTTTGTAGGCTAACTGTCAACCATGAGCAAAAGAATAAGTAATGATGTAGTAGGCCTACATCCGTCTTTCTCTCTGTGTCTTGAAACTTTAAATATATGTTTATATTCAAGCAAAAAGTGTTGAATAATAAGCTTTAAGCATTTTTAACATTGGTTTAGCATTTTTTTTTACATATAACTGCTATTTTTGCTATGAAATTAGTGATATATGTTCTTGTGAAGAAAAGGTTTTGCTCAATTAACAGCGCATGATATCGTTGTTAACGATTGTGTATTATATTCATTTTTGTGTATTATTATCTTTTAAGTACACTAACCTGACTTTTTCCTTGATCGTGATTTGAAGGCAAAGCTTGCTGTAAAGCTAGAAAAAATTATCGTCATGCCCTATTTATGAAAGAAATGGTATTTGCAAGTGACCATTTCTATGTAATTCTCCGTTGAAAAACACAAAATTTTACCATAGCTGATAATTTTTTTTGATTTCTCATCACTCCTTTTGTTTTCTCTTCTTTTAGCAAACAACATTTCACTCATCCACATAACTCCCTTCAAATCGGTCTGATCGCTTTGTCAGATCGCTCACAATATTGTAATTCCACGATGTTGACAATAAAGGTCTGTCGTAGTTCATTGAATGTCTAAAGAGAATGAACAGCTATTAAGTCAATACAAGACACCAACACCCTTGATACCCTGACCGCACTCGCCCGACTTAGGAATCGAACCGAAGTCCGCGGTGGAGACGAGCTCGCACCTTCTTCACTAGGCCACGCTGACGGTTCAGAAAGAATGCGAGTGAAGGTAGAAGTCATCTCTAAGTGATATCGACAGCATATTGTCCTATTATTATTGACAGAACGCTACCAGCGTTCATATTGTAGCGAGTAGAGCTGGATTAATCAATCATTTAATCAGTGGCGTCGCGTGCTCCCACAGAATAGGCCTTCGCTCCATAGTGCATTCCTATATTTCTGCAGCAGACAGCATGAGCTGCATAAAATAATTAATTTGACGCTATCTTCATTCAGTGAATTTTCAAACACTTGTACAAGTACATGAACATTCAAGTCATGCCGGCATCCATGACTACAGAATGAAATGAAATGATGTGAGAAATAGATACTGATATTTAAATGAAAGGTACACTGAAGTCCATAGACTACCCAATGTAGACTATTCTGCATGTGAATTGTGATTTGTGATTCACCATGAGTCCTATGTGACGGCCTCTTTTTCTGAACAGCCATATAAGCATGCAATCCTAAGCTGATTGTTCGTCAACGCGACTCTTGTTTTTCCAAGATTTTAAACGTCAAATGACAATGAAAATGTGATGTCGATTTCTCACATGACGCTTGATCGCCTTGGTCAGATAAGAGAACATTCACTCTCGAGGAAGCTCTCGCCAACGCCAGACTCTGATGTGTTTCAACCTTTATCTTATTAGTCTGCCGAATTTGTACCTGTAATTGACAGAACTTCATTAAAGTCATAAAATTTAGGTGGTCCACTTTTTATTATCATCACTATAGTCTGTCAATCACTTGCATGTTTCAAATTTAGGGCTGCTAAAATGTTTTTTATGCTCCTCCTCATATTCTATCCCTTGAGAGTGGTTTAGTTTCTATTTCAATGCCATGAACTTCGTATAAGACGGTTGGAGTTTTCTGCATAATCACTCGGACAACTGGCCGGTGTAGAAAATAACCACTGTCGAAATCGCCGCCATAAACATTATATCACTTATATGCCTTGAATCATTATCTCTGACTGAATTGTACATCAAATTATGGAAACTTCATCGCTTTATCTTTCAGCGGCTTCCCACCTTCCGATCCGACATTCAGCCATTGGTGAACGCAGATACGACGATTCAACCCGTCATCATCGTCTCCAAATTTGGCGAAGCCACAAATAAGGAAAATTTGCGAATCTCTCTATCTGAATCTATGAATTTATAAATAGATCTTTTCTTACATTGTTGCAATGCATTTGCTTCTGCGTTTCCATCGGGATAGGACGACTCACGCTCCACATATCACACAAATCTCTGTGATTTGCTGTGAACATCTCCGTCTCAGTGTGATTGCTTGAAGATCCCTGCAGTTAACAGCTGAGCGCTGGCGCTCGGAACGTATTTGAGAGTAGTGACTTGAAACTGTAAAGTGTATGTAAAGTTGTAAACGTAAAGATGCTCTCAAAAACAAAATATTAAAAATATTTGAACCTTTGTTTTATGAACGCAAATAATTATTTTTGGGTATGCGGCAAAGGCCTCGCAGGCACGGAAACGACGCCAATGGTCATATCAATAGTTGGTCGAAGGCAAGAGCACTGAGTGTGTCGATCGAACTGTGATAGGGCCCTAATGCTGTTATATTGTGATGTAGATGCAGTGTTAATGAGGAAATATTCATTAATGAGACTGAAGATATTTATCAGATTTTGATGGCAAGGGTCATTGCTAGGGAACAGGTGTAAGGTTCAACAAGAACTTTAACAAGCCATGATGAAAAAGTACAGTTAAGTAATCGGGACCTGAAACTCATTCATTTCTATTTACAGATCTTACTCATTCATCATAATCCATTCTTCGCTTTCAAAATGGCACATTGTCGCATGCATACGTGTCTAACTAACATTCCATGTCGTCATCTTTCTTATAAACTAAGTAAAATGACATGAAAATTACACAATTAGTAATTTTCCGGTATGAAAATATGACAAAGCGATATCATAAGTTGGGAGGCCTTTCGTCGATTCTTTTCGGGCAACACTTTGGGTACGTGTACAATAAAGAAAATTGAAGTCATTACGGGCCTTACAAATAAAATGAATAAAGTTGAAGAGTCAAATTCACTGCCAGGGAATTGCGAGTGTTAACTCTGTTTTCTTCTGGACGTATAAAAAAAGACCGCAATGATGCTCCCATGGCGTGCACGAACCAACTGCTTGAAGTACCTTGGGTGATCTTTTGTTAGGCGTGATCCAGTGATGTGGATGTCGTGCATAAATTTTGTTTTGTCGCATTAGTAACATTTTTTCCTGTGTATGTTTTAGTTTTGTAGTTTTCGATTTGTCGTCACAACACCTACTCGATCTTCAGCGAATGTGTCTGTTCATCTTATTACTACAGTTCCTGAGTTTAGGCGCAACAATTTTATTCGCTGAAATATTTCTTGAATTATGGAGGAAATAATTCGCGTGGAACGCTTCAATACTTCGCCTAACGATCCGCAAAGCTCCGAAGCATAGAAACTATGGTGCCGTGGTTACAGATACTTTCTATCAACTGTGGAAGATAAAACCCCGACAGGTTGGAGTTACTATTTCTTCACATAGGCGTAAATACATATCTCCGAAATTAGTGAACAGTGTAATGACTATGATACTGCAATACATTTACTTGAAACAACTTACGAAAAAATTCCTGGTGAAATACATGTTCGTCACTTATTATCTTCGAGGTCGCAGAAGCCGGACGAAGACTTAGATACTTTCTGTCGGGCCCTTGTGCGATTGGCAATGGATTGCAAGTTTCAAGATGTAACCGCCGAACAAAATAGAGATGATTTCGTGCGCAGATTGGACTTAGAGACGGCTTTTTTTACAAGCTACGGCGTTGAAACAGGCCCAGAAACATTCGGAGTCATATGCTGGTTCGTCCGACGTCGCTTTGACAACCAGTGCTGCTGCTGACTTTGTTGAGGACGACGAATGTGATAGGCCTACCATTGATGCAATACCCCGGGGAAAAGAAAAGCGCAACTGGAAAAAGTGCAACAGGGAAATGCTACAATTGTGGAAACAATCGTCGCGTTAAGGATAATCGCGCATTATGCCCAGCACCGGAAGCTACCTGCCAGAAATGTGGTAAAACCGGCCATTTCGCGAGGGTATGCCGTTCATCTAGCGGAAAAGGTAGCACTTCTGCTGCCACCCTTGCCTCAGTGCTCTCATCGAATCTCCCAAAATCTGTCGTGCCAATACAAGTGAATGATGTGTCCTTCCGTGCTCTTGTTGATACTTGTAGTGTGGAAAACTTCATATCTTCTACGGTTGCTTCGAAGTTAGAGTTAAACATTTATCCATATAATGCTCAAGTGTCGATGGCTTCTGCCAGTCTAGTGACCACTACTGTATGTGGATTTTGTAAATGTAATTTGTCGTACGATGGAACTAAGCATGAGAATGTTCCATTTTTAGTGTTGAAAGATTTATGCAGTGATGTGATACTTGGGGACCCGTTTCTCAAACAGTATCAAGGTGTCTATGTTGAGTTTGGTGGCTCTAGGCCTACGCTCAAAATCTGTGCTTCTATGATGAATGTTAATTGTGTGAAAATATTTTCAAACTTTACTCAAGACTCATCCCATAGTAACAAAATCCCGCCGCTTCAACTCAATTGGCGAGCATTTTATTCAGTCCCAAGTAGATGCACTTCTAAGGGAGGGGATGATAGAACCCAGTACTTCCCCGTGGCGAGCTCAAGTTCTTTTGACATCGAAGCGACGCACAAGTAAGGTATGGTTGTCGACTTTTCGAGAACAATTAATCGTTTCACTAAACTTGACGCTTCCGACTTCCAAAAATAGAGGAAATTGTTAACGAGGTTGCTAAGTATAAAGCTTTTAGCATCATTGACCTCTCACAAGCTTACTATCAGATCCCGATATGCGAGACAGAACGACCCTATACAGGGTTTGAAGTCTCAGGTTGTCTTTACCAATTTGCGCGCATCCTCATGGAAGTTACTAATGTGATTGCAGCTTTCCAGTGTCTCAAGAGGCAGTTTATCAAGGGCAATGAACTTAGCGCCACTTACTCCTGTCTAGATGACTTGACTATAATGTGGGCATACGGTCGAGGAGCATGATCGTAACTTGCAGCGGTTCCACGATGCTTCTAAGACGTTCAACTTGAAGCTTAATGAGAAAAGATCTAAATATCGCTTTTCCGAAATTTCTCATCCTGGGCGTTTAAATTTCAGATGGAAAAATTAACCGTGACCCTGAGCGTCTGCCTCCTCTTCCTCAGATGGCAATTCGCTTCGCTCAGCACCGGATCCCACACCTAGGTAGATACAACAATGAAAAATGAAAAAATTAGACCCCCTTGATAGCTTATAAAAAAATTGTTAAAATTAGGGTCCTCCTGAAATTTATAAAAAAAGCAGCAAAAATCAGAACCTTACCTGTGGTAAACCTTGAACCAAATGTTAAAATTAGGGACCTCCTGAAATTTATAAAAAACAGCTACAATTAGACCCCCTTGATAACTTGTTAAAAAAATGCAAAATTAGGGACCTCCTGAAATTTAGAAAATCAAAATGCAAAAATAGGGTCCTCTTGAAATTAGCAAATGAAAATGAAGAAATAGGGGCCTTCTGAAATTTAGTAAATCAAAAAATGAATATGAACAAAAATATTTGCTTAAAAAATGGAAGATGAAAATGAAAAAACAAAAGAACCATCAGCCCCTTTATATCCCATATTGGAACAAATTGACAAAACAAAACACAAAGACAGGATAAGGTATATGAAAGATAAAGAATCCCAATTATTACTTAGACTAGAACATTATGATAGATTAAGAAAGAGATGGACGATAGCTAAGAATGTGACACAAGGCGTTGGAGTATTGTTCGTGATGAGATCTCTTTTCCTCTTATTCATCGACCTAACTGACAATCGCACTTGACAATTGTTCTCGTGATGCGGCTAATTGACTGAGTGATCTGATGTCTATTCATTGTCTTTGTTGAACCGTGTTATATGATATGTATATCATGCCATGACATTGTTTGGTTGGACAACACAATTAAAACTTTTACGGAGCAGCGGGACTTCTCTCTCTCTCTCTCTCTCTCTCTCTCTCGATCCTATCTGTTACAGGAATATTGTATTCACAATGAAATGAATTCTTTAAAACAAAAATTGTTTGTCTTCAATGAGAATAATTCCCGTATGCTTTTAATAGAATGACCTTGAACGCTAAAGGAAATTTACACCAGAACCAGAACCAGTTTTGTAGCCACAAAATGTGTCAGAATGTTTGTCGACATGGCTGCCGATAAAAGTGCCGACATGGTTCGACAATTGGCGTATTTTCCATTCAAAGCGATGTCGCATGCATTATTGTTATGGAAACTAAAAGGAAGAGAAATGCTCATTCATTAATTCATCCTCTCTCTCATATGTCCATTGTCTTTAGATTGTATTTGTTCTTTTGTTCCCATAGTGTAAATGTAATTTCACAACCCGCATTGAAGGGAGAATTAACGTTTTATTTGCGCTTCAAGGTTGTTACTTTAAAAGGATGTGCAGTTTATTGAATTCACTTTCTTGCAAACCAGTTACATTGAAAATTGCAGTTGTCTGTCTGTTTGTGCTGTTATTTTACAATGGTAGGAAATCGAGAACGCGATTTACGGTTGGAAACGAAAAATCGGAGACTTACTGAAATAACAAGACAGATAGCCAGACTCCAACCACGAAGTAAAATATTTTCTCACATAAATATGAGTGAAATTTTTCATAAACTGGGTGACTCACATGTCAATTATGCAATTGATAAAAGAATATTGAACTTAATAGAACGCAGACAGCAGGCGTACATTTCATTGCAAAGAACTTTATTGCAAGAGGAAGATGAAGTTTTAATTGAAGAAACTCGCCAACGACCATCGTCCATCGTCCAACGTCCATCTAATCCACCAAGTTATGAGCAGGTCCTTTTACAAATGGCGGAAGAACGCACAGCGCAGCAACCAACACATGCGTCGCCATCAGGAGAAAACTGAATTCATTCTTCAAGGGAAATAGTGATTTATTTGATGCTATTATTGTTTCATCTCCAAAAGTGCTATTGAATTTGTTGTATTATTTTAGTAAATCATCTCCAAAAGTGCTATTGAATTTTTTGTATTATTTTAGTAAATCATCACACCGTGTCAGCTAGTTATACATTTTTATTTCATTTAAAATGAATGGTGAAAATCCGTCAGCTACACGTCACTTATCTCCTTCTGTGGGACTGAGTAATATAGGTGATATATGTCCTCAGGTTAATAACATGACCGAGTTCTTAAAATTATATGGGAAGTAAACAACTACGAATTTTGATCTAAAGAAAATTGCTAATCAATTGGGAATAAAGAATTTTCACGTATTGATGAGAGACGAATTACAATTCCTAAAAAATAAGCCATCTATAAATTTTGTAACAAATCTTCACACGTCAGATCAAAATGGAGTTCATTGGTCAGCGGGGAGAAAGAATACTGATAATGTAGAAGACTATTATTTCGTTCGCCCGGAGGCTGAGAACTATTGGTTCGACTCATACGGACTTCCACCTACAAATGAAGTCAAAGAATTACTTAGAAATGGAATTTATAATACATTTCAAATTCAAAAACCGGGAACAACTTACTGTGGACAATTATGTCTTTATGTTTTATTGAAATTACAGGAAGGAGTACCATTTCTAGATATTATGTTAGAATTGAATAAGGGAATTTAATTCCCGAAAAACGTTAGTTCCAAAAATTAAAAATCACTTCTTTGTAATTCATTTTGATAAAATCGGCCTCTGATATCTTCATCATTTAAATCTCTGATTTCGTAAGTAATCGGATAAGTTTGATTTATTTTTAAACTTCAAATATTTCTTTAGTCCAATAGCCAACAAAGCCTTTTTCAAATTAATTCTTATACTTAAATATTCTAACTCTATCTCCAATCTTAAATTTCGGCTTAAGTTTCTGTAAATTCGGATTACTCTCATTCGAATAATTATTTTCGAATATTTTTCTTCGTATCAAATCTGGATCGTCAGAAGCATTCTTTGGAGTTTCTTCAATACCTGAATGAACTTTATTATTGTACTGTTCTACAATTTCTGGTAATATCTTCAACCATTTCTGAATACCTTGTTCTGTAAATTTCTTAAAAATTTTATTTTTTAATGATCTATTAAATCGCTCTATTACTACAGCCTTTCCTGCATTTTCAGTTGAATAAACAGTTTCAAATAGTGCCTGAATATTTCTGTTATAAAACTCAGTCCCTTTATCAACAAACAATTTCCTTGGCTTTCTATTAGTTTCTTTAAAGATTTCTTCAAACGCATATTTAACTGACAGACCACTTTTGTTTTTTAAAGGCTTTACCCAAGCGTATCGTGTATATAAATCTATAACGGTCAATGCGTGCTTAAACCCTCTTTCATTCGGCATATGAATAAGATCTGCATTCCAAATATCATCTTTATTAAATACTTTTACTTTCAACAAATATTTCGGCTTTCTGCATTCCCTATGAATTTCAGACGCGTAGCGGCTTGGGTCATTCGACATTTCAGAGGCATAAGTTTCATCTATCCCCTGACCAAAAAGCATTTTAGCTTGTAATGCTTTCTTAACAAACATTCTTTCAATTCTTTCTCTAAATGTAGGATTTTGAATATTATCTAATTCCTGAATCATCTTCTTATCAGCTACATGTTGAGAACTTCGGTCATGATTTCGATAAGCTAAATCATGTCTGTAAGCTGCTGCATCTACTCTATTTATTGGTTCTTCACCTGGTTTCGGATTATTATTCTCATCTAGTCTTATATCTAATCGAGTTCTTGGACCGGTATATGAATGACCAGGAAGATGTTTTTCTTTCGAATATTTACTCCAAATAAATCCAGGAAAGTTTTCTAATGTTTTTTGTTTGTCACCTCCGCTATGCTGACAATTTAGGGGTTTATGTACTTTTAAGAGATAATTCAATAAATCCAAATTAGCAATTTTTAATTTAATTAAATTTTCGGAATTTGTAGAACTCATTTTTAAAGATTAAATATTAACGCACCATACTAGGATTTAGATATATGCAAGATCCATCTTTCGTTTCTTTTATTTCAATTAAATCATCAATATTATTTAGTATATTTTTAAGAAGTCGTTTCCCTTCATTAGCTAAATTTAATTTACTAATAAAATTATCTACTATTCCCTCCGCCCTTGCCGCTTTCTCTAACTCTCGATTATGACGTTTTTGTTCTTCTAATGCTGCCTTCTCTGATTTATTTTTATTTACTGCTTGGACAATACCAGCTGTCCCGCCTGCAACACTTCCTGCTGCTGCTATACCTCCTATTATTAGAGGAATTAATGGGAGAATTCCTCCATTCTTTTCTTCTTGTAATTTAATATTCTCTGTCATTGGTTTACTTATGTAATACTTCTTTTTGTCAACCGTAATAGTTTTAGGTGTATTTTTGTCAATGATGTTACGTAGTTTTAATTCAACCGTTTTATTATTCACTTGCGCCATTTTATAATAAAAAATTTTAATAAAAAATTTTAAGTTAAGAACTAATTTTAAGTTACCAAAAATTTTAATTAACCTATAGAACTTTGTTCAGAGGCCTTAGCCGATCGGACCAAAGGTCCTCAGGTCATCAACCGATCGGGCCAAAGGTCCTCAGGTTATTAACCGATCGGAGCGAAGCTCCTCTGGCTTTAGCCTATCCTAGCCATTTTTCCATTAAGAATTTCAATAGAATATTCGGCGTCTTCTAGCAATAAACCATAAGCCATCAATGAGGTTGTGGAATTTGTCTTTTCAATATTAATTGTCACATCACAACCATTCTTAATAATATCTTCCGATTGTGCACTTAAATCAAAGCAGAAAGCAGGATATAAATTCTTCCAATCTACAGGAGTTAATTGTGCTTCTACTCCAAATTCTCGACACAAATTTCTATAAGCATCATATCCTTCCATAAACTGATTATTGGTATCATCAAATCTCAATGGATCAATAGGATAACGTGTTTGATTTAATGAAATTTGTAAACTTCGAATTGAATTAATATGGAAAAGACTATTGTTCTTATCAAAACTAGGTGTTTCATTCTTTTGAAAAGCGAGCAAAAAATATCTTGGAGTATTTGATGTCCTTGTGAAATGCCAGTTAAATCTTTGTTCAGTAAAAGTTACAGAACTCGCAGTACGCTTCATAAAACTTACTGGAATTGGTTTGTTCGTATTTAATCTTTTCGTAATAGTTGTTTCAACCTCTAAACTAGGAGTAATATGTTTACCCACCATTTAAGTCTATCAATTTTTACGTATGCTTTCTTCCCAGCCTTTCCATAAAATATTGCTTCATTATTTAAAGTGCGATGAACTATGAGTTTGAATTTCAATTGACATGATATTTTAGTGTAATCCAAATAACCGAATAACGGAGATAATGACCAATCAACAGTTTGTTTACTTTTATTATTAAAATTACGTCTTATATGATATGAGCTATTTTGTGTACTGTTTAACTGTTTCACTATGTTTTCTACACCTTTCGCAATTCCTGCTGCATCTGTTCCAGCGTGAGTTAAATCATCTATAATTATGCCGGTATGGTTATCAGGAAACCATCCTTCGATTTCATGCATTTTAGTATATTCACCTATTGTAACAAATCGGAGCATCGAATCAATAATACCAGGAGAATCACTTATTGCTTCTATATTTTGTGTTGCAACATCCAAACGCATTTGTGTAAATAATCTGGGAAAGAAATTGTTTTCTAATGTAATATTATCCGTAGCAGGTAATGGTGTTGTAAAATTGGCATCACTATATAAAGAATATTCACAGTGTAAAAAGGAATCAGGTAAATATAAATAACTTTGCTGATTATCACCTCCAGTATTCACTCTACCTAAAGATCCGGGGTTCATAGCAACTCTTATATAGTCATTCTTTTTTTCATTATAACTGACGAACGGGGGATCGTCTAATCTAAATTTGCTTTCAATTAGAGACGGCATTATACTTTATTAGAAAAAATCAGTTTGCTACTAGAATTTTGCTAATTCATTTCCTCTCATTTCTTCAATTGATTTTTCATCATGTTTACTTTCCATCTTCGCTAATTTGGCAATTTTATTTCTTGATTCCTCAGAGAACTTTTTGTCTTTTTGCATTTCTTTTGCATCATTTCTAAGTTTACGAATAGCTTCTAATTGTTTAAGTTCGTTTTGTGACTTAACAGCATTCGATAATGCACTAGATGCACTACCTAAAGCAGCTGCTCCTTTTGCAGCAGATGAAATCAGATCTTTATTATTTTTAATAACATTAACGATGCTTCCTATATTATCACTGATGCCAGAAAATATACCATTTCCTTCTTTTTGGATTATCTCCACACTCTTATAATGGTAAATAGGTTTCATCAGTGGCTCGTTTGCAATCCTTTGATTTGAAGCAAATTGTTTAAGATTGTGCTTGTAAATTACAGGCATTTTTTAAGCTAAAATTTAAGTTTGTGATTAAGATTTACGTTTGTGATCGGCTGAAGCCTCTGAACAAAGTAGTCGGCTAAAGCCTCTGTAACGCAATCAATAAAATAACGTGATTCAAGCGGAGAGTGTATTGTGAAAGTGAAAGACCTGTGCATGGGAAGTCAGCTGGATTGTAACACTTCAGCCTCTGAACAAAGTGGTCGGCTAAAGCCTCTGAACAATGACCGATTAAGATTTACGTGTGTTAATGGACAACAACCGCTTGATAACTTTATTAATTTTCTGTTGCACTTTATCTATTGCGTCAAGCAGCGTGTGATGTATTTTAACTTCTTTTCTATTAACTTGCATTTTCTTCTCATTCATCTTTAATGCTGTCTTAAGAGCATTTAACTTAATTTTAAGAACATTCAACTGTTCTTTATTTTCCTTATCATTTTTCTTTATTTCATTGTCTAAATTCGTTTTAAGTGTCTTTAATTCACTAAACTTTTGATTAAGTGTTTTCACTTCATTGTTCATACTATTCATGAACTTCGCTTATTGTGTAATTCTGCTACTCAATTTATCAACATGTTTTTGAAATGTAGATTGTAACTGATGTAACTGTTGTAATAATTTTTGATCCTGTTTGGTAAGTTTTTCTAACTCTTCTTTCAGTTGTTTATTTTGATTTGTATTCTTTAGAATAGCAGACGTTAAATTTACAGAAAGTAATATCAAAATCTTTGATTGTTCTGCTAGCTTTCTATGAAGTGTTGATATTGTTGTTTCTATCTCTTTGTCTTTTTTATCAAGTTGTAGCAATTTTACTTCTAGCTCTTTATCCTTTTTATCAAGTTTTGATAATTTTTCTGTTAATGATTTGTCATTCTGTTTTAGAAGCTTTGTTTCTTTCATTAGTGGAGTCAGTTCTTCTTTCAAGACATTTATTTGTCTATCTACATATTCTTTATTTGCTAACTCAGTGTTTTGTTGTGGAAGAATAGAAAGATGTAACGGACCTGTTAAAACGTCTCCAGTTTTCATGATATAGTTTTCTAGTTCTATTTCTGATTCTTGATTATTCGGACTGTAAGCACACCCGCCAACATTTGTTAACATCATTTTTTTCTGCTAAAAATATGTCATAACATAGAGGAAATAACGATCATCTTAGAAAATGATACACTTGAGCCACTAGCGATCATACCTGAAACTTTTTATTTCTATTTCGATCATTATCTGAATAATGTGTTAGGAATTCAAACATACTCTAGATGTTATCCGAACAGGCATTAATGATTTCCGAGATGTATTGACAAATGTACAACCTTTAGTCTCTGATGCAAAAAAATATACATTAAGTGCCATGCGTCAAATAATAGATGAAGTACATAAAATGTGATTTTTGTTTTAAAACATGATTAATGAATACAAAATAGAACAAGTGCCAGTTTTAAAAGATTATCGTCATCCTACAAACGCTGTAAATTCAAAGAAAGAAGTTAAATTTCATTACCATCATAAATACATAGAGTTCGTTAAAGACTATAAAATCAGACATGGTATAAGAAGTTATGCTAAAACAGAAAACTTTCCACTTTGTCTACGAAATTTCAGAGTGTTTTTAGCCTACAATAATTTATGGTGGTTGGTTAAGAAAGAAAATTTAACAACACATGAATTAGAGACTTTGCAACAACTGAATATTCCTGCATATCAAACAAAGTTGACGGACCGAGGTTCTATGTAAAAAACATAATTTTTTCTTTAAAAAATGTGAATGATAAAATGACTAAACGATCAGAACATGCGATTGACGAGTTAATCAAGAAACAAATTGATGAGTTTGATGCACAAATTAAACGTAGTCGTAAACGTAATATTAAACGTAGACGTAATCGTAATATTAAAAAACAGAAATGTAGAACAAAAGAAACATCAGGTACACCAATTACTGATATATTCTCTGATGATAGACTTGGTGATGATCTATTGAATTTGTTTAATCCAAATGAAATTAAATATGAAAATGTATCTTTTACTAATTTAGTAAAGACTATGCGTGAACTTTTACACAATGGGAAAGTTTTAAATTTATTTGGTGTTATGATTAAAGAAGATGGAACCACAATAGAAAACTTTTACGCTACATTTTATAATACAAATTCATTTGAAACATGGTTGTGTAATCTAGAAGAGAAATCCGATGCTAACGAATGGATTTTTACAGGTAGTATCAAATACGAAGATTTTGGAATGAAGCTAGTGCAAAGATCACAGAGAGGTGCTGGTATTAATATGAAATATAGGATCAAAAAATACATCGGACAATATTGCTGCATTCCTTCTGAAGATTTCTGTTTTATAAAATGTTATAATGTCCTACGTGGTTTCAATCAAGAACAAGCTAAAATTATGAGAGAAATATTTAATAATTTTTTATATAAAGAGAAAGCCACATCTAGAACAGGAGTAATGTCAAATTGCAAATTTTCTCAGTTCAATAAACACTTTGGAGAATGTGTTCAGTATTACAGTCCTACCAACCGTCATTTAAATCCTAGAGGTATTAAAACTACACATAAATATGTTTATTACAATTATTTGCATGAAGGTTCATCAATTGGTCACTATTGTTTAATAAATAAGTTTTACAAAGCAGAAGCTATTAGAGAAATTGAAAATAATTTCAAACCAATTTATAAAACAGTTAATGATGAAAATTTAACAACACTTCCGTATAAAACTATAACAAAGAAACCAGTTGACTATGGTTCAACATATATTTGGGATCTCGAAACTTATCCAGATCCTCGTTGTCCAACAGCTCATCCTATTCCTTATGCTTTAGGTGCTATCAATTTCAATAAATTTATATCTTGTTTACCAATGCAAAGATTGAAAAAATCAGACACGCGTTTGTTAAGTGATATGATTAAAATAAAAAGTAGTAAGGATGAAAATGAAATTATAGAACTTAAGAAACAGATAGGTGAATATAATAACTTAACTGAAATAGAATTAAATAAACTTCAACGTTGTGTGAAATCTTTGTTAGGAAACAAGATGAATTTTCGATCGGGGGAAAGCCAGAGGACACATGTCCAATACATCAATTTTTTAAAACTCTTGGAAAATTTAATTATTCGAAAGTAACTTTAATAGCGCACAATTCATCAGGGTTTGATTCCTATTTTCCGATAAAAGCTAATTTTAAATTAACTAAAGCACCACTCAAAACATCAAGAGGAATACTCACTGCTTCATTACAAAATCCTTATACAACTGAAAGTGTTAGTAAGTATATTCAACGTTCCTCTAGATCTAAGAAAAAAACCCCATCGAACCAAAAATCATCAAGTAAACCTTTGCAAACTATTGTAATGACATGTAGCTATCAACACGTGAAAACGAGTCTTTCCAAATGGTGTGAGAATTTTAAAATTCCTACCAATGTGTGTAAATTAAATTATGAAATTGGCGAAATTACACATGATAATTATCAAGAAAAAGAACATGAGTGGAAACCGTATTTAATTAATGATGTTCTTTCATTAGCATTTTGTACCTACAAGTAAAATCATGTTATGAAAGAATTAGTTGATGAAGATATAACTACTAATTTAACATCCTCTGCTTTAACATTTAACGCTTGGATGAAGAGTGTACAAGAGGACAACATAAATATTCATTCTCATACTGATTTATGGGCTAGAAACTATATTAGAAAAACTGTTAAAGGTGGAAGAGTGTCAGCAAATATAAGACATTACGAATCTCCACTTTGTAACATCTTGACACCAATATTACAACGGTATTTAACTGGACGCTACGCTGGGGGGACTTTGTCCCCTGGTAATAATTTAATAGAGTTAATGAAAGAGTATAATCAGTTGGAAGACAAGAATGCTCTTTGTAAAGAAATTAAACATAAACTACTCGGACAACAAAATGAATTTCTAATGACTTTTGATGCAACATCTTTATATCCATCAGCTATGTATGACGAACATTCAGAATACCCTAAAGCCGAATCAGCTAAAAAATTTAGACAAGAAGAAGAACGAGAAATAGTGTCTAAATTTAATACTCAAATATTTAGACCTAAAACTGGAATATTTACAGTTGTGTTTCAATATCCGAATGATATGTTTTTTCAACCAGTTCCTATAAAAGATAAAGTTAAAAATCAAAATAATAATTCTCATGTAAAAGTAATCAGGTTTAGAAATGGTATATGTTATGATGTGTTAACTTCTGTATACATACAAGAAATTGTTAGATGTGGTGGAAAAATCTTACATATTACTGATGGTATAATTTATGAAAAGAAATTATCAAGTTTCACCATTTCGAAAATACATTGAAAAACTTTTCAATTTAAGAAAGAAATATAAAACAGAAGGAAACACTGTAGGCGATGAGTTAATTAAATTATTAATGAGTTCACTATATGGAAAAACCGTACCAAAAGACATAACCACTAAATATCATTTATGGAATGAAAGTACATTGAGAAAAAATTTCACTCAAGAAGTAAAAGATTTTGAGAAAGTCAATGATGAACAATTCTTAGTGAAAGTAGAAATGGAAGATGATGAATTTCTTAAAGCTAATATTGTAAAAGATGGGAAGACATCATTCATGCCATCACACTTAGGTTCTTTTATTCTTTCTCACTCTAGACGAATCATGAATAACTTTATTTTAGAAATCAATGGTTTCAACGAAAAATACATTCATTATACAGATACTGATTCAATATACATTTCTAATGAGCTCTTCAATAAATTAGATGCTGCTGGATATGTTGGAGGGGAATTGTGTCAAGGGAAAAATGATTATGGGAATGGCGGAATTATATGTGCAATGTTTATTGCCCCTAAAATAAAATATTGTATTACTGTAGATGAACAAGGGAGACTTAGTGAAAAGAAAACATTTAAAGGATATTCACAAAATAAAGTAAAAGTAGAAGATTATATACAATTATACTATGGTGAAACATTAACAACAACTGTTAATAAACCATGGAAAAGATCTTTAGAAAATGGTGTTAGTATTCCTGATAAAAATAATAACACTGAAGAAAACAGTTTTTCTGCCCAAATAAATCTTCTTAAACGACAAGCACCTGATGCAAATGGTATTATGTTACATTATAACGGAGAAGATGTTCAAGACGAAATAGTTCAACGAATACAAAAAGAATGTAATATAATGGAATACAGTGATAGTGAAGAATGGGAAGAGGAATGATAACTCTGTGAACACATCTTCTATAACTCTATCATGTGCTTTTTTATCAATATTGATTGTAATAAATCCATAATCGTTTGACCAAGCATTACTGCAAGATTGTTTAAACTCATCTTTATCTCGTATACATAAGTCTCTTAACAAATCACTTAGGTTCCTTGGATTGATTTCAAAAAGCATAAAAATATTAGCATTCTTTCTAATAACGCTGCCATCTAGTGAATACATACTTTGTGTCAAATAAAAGACACTACAGTTATTGTGTCATCCTCTTGTAAAATAATTTCTCTGAACTGCCTGATCTCTGTTATTAACACAATCATCAAACACAAGACAATGTTTTTTCGTCTTATTTAGTTTGCTAGTATCTTGCATATTGCCACTATCATCTATTAATTGTATCGATATGTGTTTATTCATTTCGGGTTCTACTAATTGTTTATTTTTCGCTGCTTCTTCACACCACGAACTTATTTCCCCTTCATACTCCGATTTTTCATATTCTACAAACAGTGAAGCTATAGCTGATTTTGTAAGATTATTTTCAAAACCATATTTCAAAAATTGATAAATAGGTTGTTCTGCTGTTGTTGTATAAATGATAAGATTGTTATAGTCTAAAAAGTTTGGTGTAGTGAGAATTTTAAATAATAGATACGTTTTCCCACAACCTGATCTTCCACAGATAACTGATAAAACTTTATTTGACAAGTATTGATGATGATTGAATTTCACTTTCTTGTTTAGTGGATATTTTACAGAACTGCTTTCACTCATTTTTAAGTCAATATTTTTAATTACACCTCTCGTAATAATAGATCTATCATAATCTCTTCGCCTCCAAAATTTATTGCCTTTCCTCTCTCATCTGTTATTCTAATAGTAATTGAATTAATTGTTTTTCTTGTAACTGGAAAATATATTAATGATTTTCGGATTACATTTAAACTGTAACCAATCGGAACTGTAAACGCTGGATAACTGAAGATATTATTTGTTAGCTTTCCATTAACATAACCACCTTCTATAATATCACACTGAACGTTGATTGAATTTATTTCAGTTATTTTAGGTATATTTTCACTGATATGAAAACCTTGTGCATAGAGTTGCTTTTTAAATCCTAATAGTCTTGATAAAGATTTGTCAATATCAAAATCAACTTGATGATTTTCATCTAAAGTAAGAGAAAATTTATTTACTGCTGGTTCAACTGCGAAATGTAATTGTTTCTTGTCTTTAAATTGAATACCCAAATGTCTTTTTATTTCATTGGAAATCGATTCAACTTCATAAGATCCAGGAAGAAAAGTTAATTCTTTCCAAGTTTTACCTTTGTCATTTGAATATTTAAATCGGTCATTTACATCTTTGATAATATTTTGTATCGTGTTAAATGTTGAAAAACTAGTTAATGCTACTTCATAATGTTTGTCTTGTTCTAAGTGAATAATAGGGTCTAAATTACAAGTATGCGAGGAAGTAGTTGCTATAAATTTTAATGTCGTACTAAATTTTGATGAGGACAAAATCTCGGTTATATTTTCTAAATGTTTATTAATTTTTTCTAGTTCTGCCGAAGACATTTTTAACTAAATAATGTGGATAAGCTTTTATAGGTCTTCTCATTTATAATTTCCTTTTCTAATAATCTTTTTAAGATTGCATGTATTTCGTTAAAGCTAGAGTTATGTCCTTCTTTCATTGCAGCTAATAAAATCTCTAATCTGTTTATTAATTCTTGTGAATCATCGGGGAGGAAAACCGTTGACTCGTTTAGTCCTGTTCCGGTTTTTGGGTAACTAGTCGGTGTTGAATAACCAGTTCTTGCTGGAGAAGCAGCCATTGGTGTTGAATAACCAGCCGGTGTTGAATAACCAGCTGTTAGCATTGGTATCTTTGTTCCTGTTTTACTGGTACTAGACGTTTTGGATAATAAGCCATTCAAATTTTTATAACGCTTAAGAGTTTTTGCAGTTCAACCTTATCTAACATAGTTTTGTATTTCAGTAGATCATCAGTATGATATTTATCTAAATCCGCTCCTCTTAATATATCCACGAAATTTCTTTCTAAACTGAAAGCTGTTTTGTCTGGTGTGAAAATTAAACTTTCTTTAGTATTCATAGATAATTCTTCTTTACCTAAGTAAAATCTAAGAAATGGCTTTCCCTCTATAAATGAAGTAAAATGCTCAAATAGCATAGATTTTGATAATTTCTTGTCTATGTTTGCTTCTAACAAACCATAATCATCCATGATGGTTTTCTGCACTGGATCAGATATATCAATTGGTTTATCATGGTCTGCAAGTTCTTTCTCAAGAGTTTTGAGTGGTGCAATAGTTTTTTCAAAATCAGTTTTCACTTGTTCAGTTAGGTGCATTTTTTCTAACATATCAGATTGAACGCCAGCTTGTAGCATTCGATATTGTCTATAATTTTTCTTCATAATATTTTTCTGTTTTATTAATTCTTCTAGTTGTTTTATTTTTACCTCATTTGTATTCATTATTTTATAAGATAATATTTGAATTTTGTGGTAGCATAGAGATACAGCAAAAACACTTTACTGAACAACTTATTTTTGTTCTATGGAACTTTGTTCTAACGTTTTTAATAAAGTTCTTATTTCTTCTAAAAAAGCTTCATTGTTTACTTTGTCTTGAGGAATTTTGGGAGTTTTATTAGCTTCTCTAGCTAAATTGTCAAAAGCTTCTGTCTCTTCTAATGTAATAGCAGTAGTAATAAAACGGCGAACACCCGACCGGCGCGCCCCCCCCTCTGGAACGGCAGAGTGTCGTGGTCGGCCGCCGTGGTGCTTCGTGTCTGAGTCCCCCCCCTCTGGAACGACAGAGTGTCGTGGTGTGCCGGCCAGGTTGGTCCACGTTCACAAACTGTTCGCTGACTCCCCCCCCTCTGGAACGACAGAGTGTCGTGGTGCACTTGGGCGACCGCCAGGATTAGTCTTGAGGCTATAGTGTGTGATGTTTTTCGTACAATCTGCTGAATGTTGGGTGGTAAAATGGGCTGTTTCGAGTGGAAGGAGTGGTCGGATGAGAAAACGGAGGCCGGATTCGGATTCAGCGTGAAATTCTGCATCGGTATGGTGAATTTGAACGCCATCGGAGAGAAAAAATTTTCGCTGACGTCCCCCCCCTTGCGCCAAACTTCCAATTTTGCTTCTAGTGGACGGATTTTGTCGTGCAATAGCTCGTTTGAAAGCTATGAGTGAGACAAATTCACTGAAAGAATCGGCTTGTTCATATCTGTCTTCGTTTAGATGTGAGACGCCATTTAAGATTTTGGGACATTGGCGAAAAACGACAGAGTTAGAATTTGGGACGTTTTGGGCTGTAGCTTCAAAACGAAGCATCGGATTGGAAAACGGATTTCAGATTTGGAATCAGCTTGATGTTATTGTCCAATGAGGATCATCATCCAATGAGAATCAAGCATTTCTATATAAATAGCGAGCCTTCCACAGTGAGAATCATTCCATCGTTGAATCACACGAGTGACGGACGCATATTTTCTTTCTCTATTCTATTATCCAACTAAAATGGTAAGTCGCTACTTTCCTCCCTCTCCTCCCTTGAACGTAAACTTAATACAATCTTTTTCATTTTCAGGCATCTACTCCATCTGCTACACTAGTAGGACAAAATGGCGGTCAAACGTTACAAGGTTCGCTACGGTCAGATCATCTACAACTGAGGCCAGTGGAAGAAACAACCAAGGTACATAATCCTACACCGCTACAGCGTAAATTTAAACAAGTCTTGCGTTATGACGATCATAGCGTAGTACTCCAAACGGGAATGCTCCCTTCCACGGATGTCAAGATAATGCGCAATCAGTATGGGGACTACATACTGATCCCGTGAGTCCGTTCATTCGCCACCAACTTGATATTATTGAGGAGTACGTGACATTAAATATGGACATTCCTACTCCTCTTGCTCAAGAGTGGAAGGCTAGAGATGACAAGGATACTCCCTATAGAAAGATTTGGGATGGTAATCCCATTTGCCTACCGGTATCACATTGGTGTACTTACTATAAGAAGGATGGAGATCGTTCAATACTCATCAGATGTGATGAGCTCGGAGAAGGTACTTGGGATATCCTTTTCAAAGTGAATGGGCTATATTATGGTCGACACAAGGATAATAAAATAGTCTCTCTCTCCATGCATATGGAATCCATCCTATATATTCCAAAACCACCCAACGTGGATGACATAATTGATCAAATCCTTAACAGCAGTGGTACGAAGCGCAAGTCGGAGAAGAATGCTGCATCAAAACGCAAATCAAAGAAGGAGAATTACTAGTCCTTTCCTAACTCTACCCTATGACAATTCACTTATGTGCTTTGAGTGTCGTAGACGTGGTCTTATTAGATACATTTTACTTCTTCGTTGCCATCATATCATTTGTGTATTTTGTCGTGAAAAGCATCGATGTAATTCTTCATTTTGTAATATGTTATAGAACGCTTCCTTAGATGTGTAATTTCCGTTTTAGGCTTCTATCATCATTTTTATGGATTGTGAGGGTGAACCTGTACAGGAGCTCAGTGCTATTGCTATGAACAATTGGACATATCAGATTGTTAGTGTCTATCATCAACAAGCCAACTGCGATCCCAATGTTGATCAATGGGCGAGAAAACACATTCATGGACTTAATCTGAAATATTTGCAAGACTATGGCTTTTCTTGTGAGAGTGCTCTTCTTATTAACTTTAAACGATGGTTAGCTGCTTTCAATGTTATACGCATCTTTTGTAATAATCCTGGTAAGGAGAGGAAAGTATTTCCCAATCTAATCATTGATGATATTTTGCTCCCGCCTTGGGATAGTAGAGTGAATCAACATTATCATGAAGTCACGAAACGTTTTAAGGATTTGTGTGTTCCTATTTTGTCTATTCGTTGTAGTAGCTACGTTCATAACCAATGCTTCTTTCCTCCTTACCTCAACACTGCCAAAGTCCTGTAAGGTTATCATTGCTCGCTGTATGATAGTTACCAGCTGTATCTATTTTATCTCTTTCAAACCATTGATTTATAATGCATGCTTGTTACCGTTATTCAACGAAACGCGATGAAAGATATCTGAAATTAGCCGTGCAACGAAATCCTTCTGTTAGCCTCCCTGTATTGGTCCAAGGACTGAAAGCGACTGGTACAACCACAAGCACAAGTACTCTCAGTCGACGTCTTTCTAAGGAAATGGGCCTCAGAAGTTATCGCCCAGCACACAAACCGAGATTAACGGTGTCTATGGTTAAGAAGAGACTTGCCTTTGCGAGAAAGTATGCTCACTGGACTTCTGAACAGTGGGACACTGTGATGTGGACCGATGAGTGCTCCATCGAACAGTTTGGTTCACGTCAGTTAGCAGTCCGTCGTCCGACTTCACAACGATACAACCCCAGATATGTGGTCCAAACAATGAAACACCCAGTCAAGCAAATGATTTGGGGCTCTATCAGCTCTCAAGGAAGAGGTGGTCTATTCTTCCTTCCTAAAGGGAAAACCATGAATGCGTCAACGTACCTCCATCTGTTGAAAGAGAAATTGAGTACACACATGACAATTCATTCCACAGGTATTCTAATGCATGATGGTGCGCCTTGCCATCGAGCAAAAGTAGTCTCTCAGTGGCTTGATTCAGAAGATATCACGGTGCTGGAATGGCCCGGCAATTTACCTGATTGCAATCCAATAGAAAATGCATGGAACAAATTGAAGTCCGAAGTTGCTGCCATGAAGCCTCGTTCTCTTGATCACTTAAAAGAATGCATCAAGCTTGCTTGGACGACGAAAATAACACCCGAATATTGTCGCCGACTCGTGCATTCCATGCCTTCCCGCTTGGCTTCAATTATTGAAGCAAGGGGACAACACACCAAATATTGATAAAGTGAGTGACAATTGACACTATCCTTCATAGACATCCTATTTTCTAGACAGTCTGGCATTTTAAATCAGGAAAATATTGAGACGTATTTGTTATAATTTGAATAAAAGCCTTTTTTTGGAAAAATGGATTTTGATTCTAAACTTTTGCAAGGGACTGTAAGTTAAAGATGATTATGCTAAGACGTCTCCTGAATGTGGTAGTGTGAGTTTAAGTCTTTTGGGTGGTGGTATGTTTGTGTCAGGATGTCCATGTGGAAGAGATATGTTGTGTTCTAACCAGCACCTCTTATCCTCCCATGCTGAAAGCGCCCGTTTCCTAAAAGTATGAGTTTTGATCTCATGCGACTTAGATTTTAAGATTGTCATATTGACAAACGTTATATTTTTATTTCTATAGGCTTTCCTGAAATTTTTATGTTTCATGTTAGAGACCAATGATCTTGATATGCCTTTAGCGCGCTTAATGCTATCATCACTATCCTTTAATTTCATAGAATACATTTTTGGACGGAGGAGAATCATTTCATCTATTTCCTTCCCTGCTGTCTCATCCTTAAAGCGGCCAAGTTTTGCCTTATTTTTGATGGAGTAGAGTGGGTGATCAGTAGGATAATTTGATGTATCAAAATATCTTTCTAAAGATTTTCCTACTTCATTGAAATTTAAATCTTTTTGAGTGGTAATGGCTAAGAAGAAACTATCTGTATCACCACCCAACAAACGAACCTCTTTTACGAGAGGACATGGTTTTAGTATTTTATAAAAGAGTTGGTACATTTCAAGCTTAGAGTAATCTAGTACAGCTTGACCAATATAGATGGGCTTGCACAACTCAACTTCAGATTTTATCATTTTAACACCTACAAGGTCCTCATCGATAATGTCTCTATCGATGAATAGAGGTGATGAGACCAATTTCTTAAATTTTGTAACATCATTGACTAGTTTATAGTTTACACGTTTTCTAACATCCTCCATCGTCTTACCAAATAGACTATTATTCTTATACTTATAAAAATCTTTTTCAAAATTATTTTGGGCTAGTGCACGTTTCTGGCTGTTGCTATCAATATATGGTTTGAGGAAGGCTTTCTGTCTAAATTTAATAATGCGGTGAACTCTTTTTAAAATCATACCCATTTCTAAATAAAATTTTAAGATGCTAAAGTGGACTAGATAGTTTTCCTTATCATACTGGGTGAGTAAAAGTTTGCGGCAAGGCTTATAGTCGGGTTGACCGCATGATTCTAAATCTTTATGAAATTGTTTCATAAAGTCGGAAAACATATCTTTACTCACTTCACCTGATTCGGGTGCGAGTGGAAAATCTACGGTTTTATGTTTAATATTATTTGGATAGATTAGATCTATCTCAAAATAATATCCCCAATCACCTTCATCTGGAATTGCTAGTATGTTAGAAGGGTTGGAGAGATGCTGAATTTCACTATCATCTAACCAGCTAAACTCAGAGTGAGGGAGTGGTTTGGATAGTGAACTACCATATAAATTATTTTGGTCATCATACTTAAGATGAGTCTGATCATCGCCTACTAATTTTGATTTTAACCTATGTTTATTTACAAATGTGAGACCACCGCGAATTCCTCGCTCAAATAAATTATACATCTCTGGATCTTGTAAGAGATGAATGGTCTCACCAGTCATTTTAAAAGCAGACTTAAATGACATGGCTGGCAGACTGACAAAGTGGACGGGATCTAACTTATCTTCTTCTAATGCCACTCGTCGAAACTCCTGAAATACATCAGCCAGCAAAAATACATTTAACTTAAGGTAGGCAATCATATATTCGCCAAATGTATGGCAGTCAAATTTTATCCATGCATCTTGTGCATGATCATAATCTTCGGTCTTACATTCTGCACCGCTCAAATCATTTTTAAATTTATCTATGGGCGGAAGAGAAGTCTCGCCGAGTTTACTAATCGCATCAAAATATGCATATGGAAAGACTCCTTTCCGTGTGATGACTTCATCGGTTAGATTTGGATATTGTTTCTTAAGATTTTGTGTTAGTGGAAGAGACTTTAGATTTTGTACGAGAGAGGCCAGTGATGCAGTCATAAATTGGTAGGAATCTAAAAATTTTATATCAAAATAGACCGTCTTATTTTCTTTAGTTTTATCGACAGGCACTTTTGCTGTCATGGCCATAAACTTCTCTCTCGTTTGTGCTATTACATCAAACTTCCACTCTTTCATTTGACCTAAACCTCCTTTTATTATCATATGGCTGTCGTAGCCCTTGAAATTATGGAAAATGACGGGTAATGTACGCCGTTTCATCCTAAGTGAAAAATTGCATTTTGAACATAGTGTGTTTCTAAATTTACCAGTGATGTGATCATGGTCGCGCACTTTCTTAATCTTAGCATCATCAAATGTTTTCCTACATTTGGGGCAAACGTTGCAACTATCAAATTTTGCTTGATCATCTGCTGTCATATGCAATGATCTGCGATAGAGTTCACCATCATACCTTTGTTGAAATTTTACAGCCTGTTCGAGGAATTGTAGGAATTGGTAAATACAATCCTCACCTTGCCAGACGTGCATTTTATTTTTTCTATTTTGGAAATGGCCATGCAATACTTCATAGCAGGATATGGCTGCTGGCTTGTGGATGATATCATCGATATAGCATTCGATGTCAGCATAGATGACACGAAGAGGACTTAGTTCATCGCCATTCTCTCTATATGAAAACTCCTTATCTTTGGGCATGCGCTCCATTTGTAGTTTACCTCGCTTACACCATTCGTAATGAGTTTCAAATCTATTTTTACTCCTAAAGTTGCGAATGCATCTGTCACAGTAATAAATCTCTGATGAGCTAGAATTTCTTAGGTGGTGGTATAAGCGAGAAATTTTGGGAATACCGCAGTAGTGCCATTCCTCACTATCATCCTGTCTTACTAATAAAAGGTTGACAACGTGCTCATAACAACTCGAACGTGAGTTGTAGCGGACACCCTTCAATCCCTTTTCCCAAACATGGAGAACTATTTTGATGTTGTTCAATTTTTCAAATTTTTCTATATCTTTAATTTTCATATCTTCACTATTGCAGTCATCAAACTTTAATTCATTCTCCCACTGTTGATACTTACTCTTGCGGTATCGGCTATTCTGTACATCATTATAGTGGAGAATGGAGAGGACGGCATACTTAAAACCTTAAAACAGTGCGATTCGCAATCTACAGAAATGACTGCTGTTTTATTTTTAAAATTTTTCGGAAGTTTAAAGGAGCCTCGTCCAGAGTAGTTCTCTAATAAAGTGATTTTAATCATGGCGGTCTCAATACCATCAAAAACGAGTCCACTATCACGCTCGTTAAATTTACCTATGTTTAATTTTAACCCTTGGATATGAAAAATTATCCAAGACTCGCAGTCTACAACTTCGGTTGCAGGAGAGGAGGGTATGTGAAACTCCAACCTCTCTACTATTTGACCAGTATGGTGGTCGATTTTTGCATATTTTATTTTGAGATAGATGAGCGCTTTCATTCTAAAATTGGCTAAATTGTTGAAGAGCGCACCAATCAAAGATGAATTTTGATGAAACCATTCTTCAAAGTCAGTAATGGTTTCTGAGGATTCCATCTGGTAGTTCCTCACTAAATTATTTATGGACACTTCAGAGAGTCGGATAGAGGAGGTGCTGTTAGTATAACTATCGTCACTGTGTGTATGTCGAAGTCTATGTGAAGATAGTTCAAAATGTGAGTCAAAAGACTGAATGCATAAATCGCAAGAAAAGGAGACATCGTTAACAGAATCATCCCCACCTTCGGAGATTGATGCTGACTTAGGTCTACAAACACCTCGCTTGATGTGTCGGACGAGATCACGCTTCCTCGTGAAGATGTGTCCACAGTCAGCACATTCCCGATCGTTGCATTCCCGCGACAATGTTGATATGGACTCGCTCAAGATGGGACTGGTATCACCTGAAAGAGAAATCATTCTTTCATCTCTGTTCAAGTCTCAGTGTATTGTTACAACCTACCTTGACTCAACAACTCTAAACTTTCCTCGAGAAGGGAGGGCGTTGGTGATGAAGTTGATGCCTGAAATTGAGGAAGATGCTATTAGCCATACGTTTGAGGGAGATGAGAGAGGAAATCTTCAACTTATCATTTCAACGAAATCAAGTTTAAGGTTGATACTTCAACAAGATAGAGACTTCACTCAAATTTGGAATTCACGAGATAGCAGTTCACTTGTACACCTCAAATAATAACAGAATTCGCTAGAGAACACTTCACTTATACGTCTCAAAGACAGAGTGAAATGATACGGATGTCACTTTACATATATACTTTCATATTCATCATTCATTGGCTGTTCATTCTGATTGGTTGCTTGTTGATACTTAAGAACTAGAAAACATTTCAAAGTCATTATTCGCAGTCAACATGACAAGCCCTCCGACAACACCGAACACAAAATTCTCTTCTCCATGCTCAACACCAAAGGCGCTCGTTGCACCAAACTCTCCAACGAAGGGGAAGGTAGAGAAGGTGTACCGACTGGACAATATCAGAAAGTTATCATTACCAGCGGATGAGGAAGAGGAGAGTGTATGTGAGAAGGAGTGTCCCGACTTAACAGGCGTGAGGTGGAAGTATCTCCAGTACGATACTGACGATGTGATGGAGATCACCAGCACCAAATTCCTCCACCAATTATGGGAGTGGTACGCCCCTAACTCCCAGCCACGAACTATGGCGGAGTGGGAGTATATTGACAAAGTGAAGCTCGCAGTGGAAGAACGATTAAAGCAACTGAACTGTTTTTGTTATCTATGTGAAGCCAGACTCTGGGACGATATTGACGATGAAGACCTTTTGAAATACATGCCATAATAAATTTTTACTTCGTATTATCTTTGCTTTCATACTGACTTACTTGAACGGGACTTCAGTGGATGATTTAACCATGTATACTTTTTCATTTGGAAATAGTAGCACGCTTAGTCTAACTTGTAAATCTTATAACATTTCATATGGGCGATGATGGTAGATGAAATAGTGTTAAATAAAATTAAGATAGCTTACACTTCTGATACAGGGATAGCAATCGACTGCGATCCATGTGTAAAGAGCTTGTTAGACTACGGAAGAGAGAAGTGTGTTATGTTGCGTGTGGCGCGTGAGTGTCCTCCCATTTCATTCCATTCATCAATTCGTCTCATTGATAGAGACAGGTAGAACTCATGGTTCTCATAACGTATGCAATGGAAAGTTTTAGGCAACCTTCGACAGTTGGCTAAATGTCGCCCTGGCGCGAATGCATACTACGTTGAGACAGATGCAATCACTTGCAAACATGACGCAGAGAGGTTTAACAAGATTGACCATTGCCGAATGTCCCTTGCGGTATACATAGCTACGGGTTTCACCGCCGCCCTTTACAGGAACGCCCGTCGAAAGGAAGTATTACACCGAACTTCATTTGCAACGTTCAAGTTGACTGATAGCAGATTCAACTTAATGATAGTATTCGCCAGTCCGAAGACTGCCCAGGGCAAACCGCGTGGAGGTTCTATCATGTCTTGCCCCATGGTGGCCCTTAAGAGAGCCGTTGGTTCGTTCTCATCGTATCTGAAAATAGAAGGAAAAATAGATGAAATTATATTCAAGTGATAGAGATGATATCAACTTACCATAAGAGAAATTTAGCCGGTTCGTGACCCCTTCGATGGTGGTGGCTGAGGCAAGTACTTGGCCGGCAGTTTTCGCTTCCGGTGGCGCAATTCTTTGATGTCGCCATCATGCTTGATGGAGACGTGGAGACAGCGCATCTCCGCCATTGCTCCCTCGTAGCATTCGAACGTGCTGTCGACATCCTCACTTTGCAGCAGAATGTCATCAACAATCCTGCTGTTGATAATTGGTAGGTGGAGTGTTGTTCTTCTCTCCTTGTGCTGCTCGTTCTCAACCATTTTCATTTTTAGTTGCTCAATCTTGAGCTTAGGCACCCCTTCTTGTGATTTTAAATTTTTAATATTTGCTGCCTGCTCTTCAACTCGCTTTTCACTTTGCAGTGCCCTATCCCGAAAAGCCTCCAAATTTATGACCTGCGTTTTGAGGTTCTTGATTTCCTGGACTTGAGCTTTCAGGTTAAAATTTTCACCTCTCAAAGTCTCGCATTCGTTTCTAAAGCGACTCAGCTCATCTTTCAATTTATTGAGCGCAAACTCCTGGCTAACTTTGGCAGCCTGATCGTCCTTATTCCAGGCTAAAGTTTGGGCTTTAATCCCCTTCAATTTTTTCGGGGAAGATTGGCTGATTGGCTTCGCTATTCCTTTAACGGGCACTACAACCTCCTCAGAGTCGGACTCGTCTGAGGTGTCTGAATCACTGCTTAGATCATTTCCTGTAGTCGGAACAGCAGGATCGGCTATTATTGCATTCTGCAATTCTTCATTTCCTGTAGTCGGAACAGGAGGATCGGCTATTATTGCATTCTGCAATTCTTCATTTCCTGTAGTCGGAACAGGAGGATTTATGATATCTGCAATTGCATTCTGCAGTTCTTGATCCAAATCGACCAATTCAAAATAGGGGGCTATGATTTTGCCTATGTCCGAAGTTGTATAATTTGCGAACTTCACAACTGGACAGTTCTGATGCCTCTCATAAAATTTTTCGTGCTGCTTGCCTCTTAAAAACTTTTGGCAATGTGTATAGCCGGAAACAACACCTTTCTCAACATGAATGTGAGGCGTGTTCTTATACTTATTCAAGTGGCGTTTAAACTCACCACCTCTCTTCACTTCATCACAAGAGCACTTTTTAAATAGAAATTTTGAGTTGCCTCCCATATTCTGTAGAAGGAAAGATAAAATAGAATTACTGACAAGTAACATTGACAATCATTTTAAAAATACAACTAATATGTCATTCAATACTTGAGGATAGACAAGCTAGGCTGATGAATCCGTTACAGGCATTACTCAGAGGGGATCTTATCCCGACTCCAAGGCCTCGGCCCTCAAATCCAACCTCCCGCGGACAGAGCGTGCGTCATATCACTGTGTTGGTATTCGGACCCCGATTTTGACATGAAAACCGGTGGAGTTATTTACATCAGGAAGCAAGTCTCGAGCCGAAGCTCGCCTCTGACAACTTTATAAAGGTCTTTATTGAAATCAGAAGGTTTGAAAACCCCGAAAATTGCCAAAAATAGCGAATTTAAATTTTTCAACTTTTTAGCACTACTTATGAAATTTTATAAGTAGTCGATCACTTAGGGCAGGTCAATAGCGACCGAACCTTTTTTGAATCAAGTCAAACGGACTTGTAGAAGCAAAGTTACAAGCCTTTAAAGTTTTGGAGTCTTTTATGGCCTGGAGACGAAGGCCATCTCCTGGCTAACCTCTAAGTTTGACGGCTTAGCTGATATCAGCAATGAAATTTTCTAAGTCGGTTTCTGACAGAAACCTGGGATTTGGAATGTCCGAAGCTATCATCGGAGCTCAGAGAGACGACTTACCGTTGACAATCTCTCGTCTGAATGACAAGTCTCTGTCGGTTCCCAGCTTATATAGTGTGTGGCGATCAGCTGATGACGTAATACCCATCATCCAAACACTAAAAACCCGTCTATCTCCGGTTCTAGTGCTCCGATTGAGCTGGAAATACACCATTTTCAAGTAGAATTTGACGCTGAATCCGAATCTGGTCTCCGTTTTCCCATCCGATGCTTCGTTTTGGCTCCACAGTAGGCAGCCATCGCAAAAATTCTAACTCGTTTTTTCGAAAAATGTTGAAACTTTTTCTCTCCGATTGACTTGAAACTCACCATACAGATAGAGAATTTCACGCTGATTCCAAATCTGAAATCCGTTTTCCAATCCGATGCTTCGTTTTGAAGCTACGGCCCAAAACGTCCCAAATTCTAACTCTGTCGTTTTTCGCCAATGTCCCAAAATCTTAAATGGCGTCTCACATCTAAACGAAGACAGATATGAACAAGCCGATTCTTTTAGTGAATTTGTCTCACTCTTAGCTTTCAAACGAGCTATGGCACGACAAAATCCGTCCACTAGAAGCAAAATTGGAAGTTTGGCGCAGGGGGGGGGACGTCAGCGAAAATTTTTTCTCTCCGATGGCGTTCAAATTCACCATACCGATGCAAAATTTCACGCTGAATCCGAATCCGGCCTCCGTTTTCCCATCCGATGGTTCGTTTTGGCGCTACACACCAAAACGTCCCAAATTCTAACTCTGTCGTTTTTTCGAAAAATGTTGAAAATTTTTTCTCGCCGATTGCCTTGAAACTCACCATACAGATAGAGAATTTCACGCTGATTCCAAATCTGAAATCCGTTTTCCAATCCGATGCTTCGTTTTGAAGCTACGGCCCAAAACGTCCCAAATTCTAACTCTGTCGTTTTTCGCCAATGTCCCAAAATCTTAAATGGCGTCTCACATCTAAACGAAGACAGATATGAACAAGCCGATTCTTTCAGTGAATTTGTCTCACTCATAGCTTTCAAACGAGATATTGCACGACAAAATCCGTCCACTAGAAGCAAAATTGGAAGTTTGGCGCAGGGGGGGGGACGTCAGCGAAAATTTTTTCTCTCCGATGGCGTTCAAATTCACCATACCGATGCAGAATTTCACGCTGAATCCGAATCCGGCCTCCGTTTTCCCATCCGAGCACTCCTTCCACTCGAAACAGCCCATTTTACAACCCAACATTCAGCAGATTGCACGAAAAACATCACACACTATAGCCTCAAGACTAATCCTGGCGGTCGCCCAAGTCCACCACGACACTCTGTCGTTCCAGAGGGGGGGGGAGTCAGCGAACAGTTTGTGAACGTGGACCAACCTGGCCGGCACACCACGACACTCTGTCGTTCCAGAGGGGGGGACTCAGACCCGAAGCACCACGGCGGCCGACCACGACACTCTACCGTTCCAGAGGGGGGGCGCGCCGGTCGGGTGTTCGCCGTTTTATTACTACTAATAACATTATCTTCAATTGATCTTTGAAAATAGTAATGTAGTTTATCATATGCTTCTTTGACATGTAAATGTTTCTGATTCAATGATTTTCGTTTCTTAGTCATTAAAGATTTATCTATTATTGTCGCAAGTGAAGTTGTAAAAACACCTGTACCTGTTAAAGCTGTAGCAACAACAGGAATTGTAAGAGCACCAGAAGATATTACAATAGTGAGAGCGCCTAAAGAAATTGTTAAGAATACTCCAACGCCTTGTGTCACATTCTTAACTATCGTCCATCTCTTTCTTAATCTATCATAATGTTCTAGTCTAAGTAATAATTGGGATTCTTTATCTTTCATATACCTTATCCTGTCTTTGTGTTTTGTTTTGTCAATTTGTTTCAATATGGGATATAAAGGGGCTGATGGTTCTTTTGTTTTTTCATTTTCATCTTCCATTTTTTAAGCAAATATTTTTGTTCATATTCATTTTTTGATTTACTAAATTTCAGAAGGCCCCTATTTCTTCATTTTCATTTGCTAATTTCAAGAGGACCCTATTTTTGCATTTTGATTTTCTAAATTTCAGGAGGTCCCTAATTTTAACATTTTGATTTGCTAAATTTCAAGCGGTTCCTAATTTTTTCATTTTTTTATAAGTTAACAAGGGGGGTCTAATTTTAGCTGTTTTTTATAAATTTCAGGAGGACCCTAATTTTAACAATTTTTTTGTAAGTCATCAAGGGGGGTCTAATTTTTTCATTTTTCATTGTTGTATCTACCTAGGTGTGGGATCCGGTGCTGAGCGAAGCGATGCGCCGGATCCCACACCTATAACTACTAACTAGCTAATAGCCAACTCATAAAATCAACTTCACTGTTTGAAAGGATTAATAGCATAGATTTTAAAGGTCCCCTACTTCGATCGGAGTTTTCCAGTATACATGTATACATCCTCACTGTCATTAACGAGTATTCACGTTTCCCATTTGCTTTTCCTACTTGTGACATGAGTAGTTCTACCGTTATCCGATGACTAACACACCAAGGCCTATTCTCAACGTTTGGCCTACCGGCGTATGTAAATTCCGATAGAGATTCCCCTTTTAAGTCGAATGAAGAAAGATCTTTTCTCGTTAGTCGAGGTATTAACACAAGTCGAGCCACACCCTACAATCCACGAGGCAACTCACAATGCGAGAGGGTCAATAGCATTATATGGAATATGATTCTTCTTGCTTTGGAGAGCCGTCATCTTTCTCTCTCATCTTGGGAATCTGTTCTTCCTGATGCCCTTCATTCCATTCGGTCATTGCTATTTACCGCAACAAATGAAACTCCACACGAGCGTCTATTCGCATCACGTCGTCGCTCGTGCTCCGGTCATGCCTTACCAACATGGTTAAGTAATAGCGAACTAGTTCTTTTCAGACGCCACGTTCGCGCTTCGAAGTATGATCCGGTAGTTGGGACCGTTGAATTAATTCAAACCAATAGGCTAATAATATACGCCTACATTCGTTTTCCGGATGGTAGGGAAGACATTGTATCCGTGAGAGATCTTGCTCAATCTGGCGATTCAAATTCTGAAACTCAAAATTGCGATACTCATACAAACTACACAATTAATCCTAACCTATCTGTTCCTGACGAAGTCAGCAGAGTGACTAGAGCGGAACCTCAAACAATTAACTACAGCTTAAGTAATGTACGACCTGTAATGTACGACTAGTAATTCGACCTGTCTTCCTGATTTTCATATCCCTCACCCTTCTGAAAATGATAACTCAAACGATATTCCTCTACGCCGATCTCAAAGAACAATAAAACCTGTTGAAAGGCTAATGCTGTAATTGTTGTATACTGCGTACAAATTTTCTGCTTATATGAGTGTCGAGACTTTATTGACGTGATGCTGTTACTGTGCGTTATGCGACTTTTGTGGACTGGGGGTGAGTGTCGTGCTTAAGTATTTTTTTGTTGCACTTGTAACATTTTCTACTGTGTATGTTTTAGTTTTGTAGTTTTCGATTTGTCGTCATAACAACTAGTCGATTTTCAGCGAATCTCATTTTCAGCCTCTGTTCATCTTAATGGTTTTCATTATTAGTGTAGTTCCTGAACTTAGGCGTAACAGTGGACGTTACTGTGTGACGTGTAACCGCGCTGACCCGTTCTACTGAAAATCGCCTGCACTTGTCTTGCATCAGCAATTGCTGAAGGTGCTCATTAGCTCGCTTTGCCCATGAATGACTTTGCCAGTCACGTCTCTGTTTGTGCGTCCGACGTAACTGTCACCACACCACCATGGGAATTGAGACAACAAATTGTAAGCACATGTCGGCGGCAGTGGATCCTTCAGAGGTCGAGCTGGAATCCTTGGTGGTGGAGAAGACGATCTTCGGCTCAACAGCATAAAGAGCCGTTGCAGCGTGGACTCTCATTCTCACTTCGCTTGAGAAGTGCTCTCCCCGAATACGAAACCATCAGGTAAGCTGGTTTCTTTTCACGTCCAGTCACAGTTTCTCTTTGCCGTTGCAGGCTGTACTTTTCGATGATTGGGGATAGATTGCTATTATCACGTGTAGTTTCAACGGAAACTTTAAATGAGCACTGAGGTGCTGGGTACCATACTGCAGATCCGTCTCGCACGATCAAAAAGGTATCTAACTAAGTTTCTTTATAAGAAGGAACAAAGCTAAAAATGAAGGTGAAGACCTGTCCAAGTTGGTTTTCTACAAATACAGATAGACAACGAATAATCGTGGAAGTTTTCTGACAATTCTTTAGTGAAATGTAAGTTAGGATGAGCATTATTTATCATTGCAGAGAATTTCGAGATGTGATTTCATCATCAAGAACGACAAAGTCATCACTTAAATAGCGGTTATAATTGGGCTGTAGTGCTGATTGTTTTCAAATAGATGGTGTTCTCCGTGACCCATAAAAATGTCAGCTTAGCTGGGGACCGTGGGGGTAGCCGAGGTCTGCTCACTGCAAAGTTTGGTTGCACTCACCGAGGTCTGTTGCGCTGCAAAATTGTCGGGCTTTTCGAGGCCTCGGAGATTGAGGACTCTTCCACTGGGATGGCTGCTGTTTCGTTTCAGGATCATACCCGTAAATCCAACTCTCGTCGGTTCTGATCATTCGCGACATGAAAGTTGGATCATCATTGACCTGTTCCAAGAGTTCCTCGCATACATCCACCCGGCTTCGTTTCTGCTCATAGTGGTCAAGATTCAAAGAACGAATTTGGCAGCCACTCTTCGCATATCCAGGTCATTGGTTAAGATATCCTGACAATCTCCATGGCAATCTCCGAAGTTGGCGAATGGTATGACGGCGGTCCTCACGAATGAGCTGCTGGTTGTCGGTCTGCCTGAGCGCTCGTCATCTTCAACAGACTTTCTGCCGTTTTTGAACCGCGAATGCCACTCGAAGACGGATGTTCGAGAAAGACAATCTGAACCGTAGAACTGACGAAGCATGTCAAGACTCACGAGTTTCGGTAGCTGTCTTGATCAACGCAAAATTTGATGCACGTTCGCTGTTCTGTTTTGTCTGTCATGCTGACGATCGCCGAGGTTGCAAATGATCAATTTGTTATACCCTGCTGTCAACGTGAAGATGACATTAAATCACGAAATCGATTTTCCTACACTTAAAGCATCCGAAATAGATATCTATGAAGAAAGCAATAGCCATCGAATTCAGTAACATAGACATAGCAGGCGGAGTCCGGGAGCTTTCCGATCAACCTGTGTACCTTTTTTCAATATTAACTTATTTCATCGAAAAATAACGGTCTATAGTAGCCTACATCTATCCGCCTACATGCCGCACAATGTAAAATTATCATAAAATAAATACATGTTGAATTATTGTATACATGCACCTACGTAGGCTTGCATCACCCAAACATAAACGACTTTCGAAAACCGCGCATAGGCTCCCCTAACGGTACTCGTGCGATAATGCCATTCCACCACAAAATTGTTGCAGTTATATAGTACAAGTAAAATCCAGAAAGAATAGTTGAAAGAAAATCACATATGAACAATTCTTTGCGTCGCTGACTTACACTTTCACGACTTTTAATTTTGATGCACAATTTTGTATTACTGATCAAAGTATTAATAAGCAGGTTAACATCTAAAGCTATTTTCTATACTTGTATCTTTTACTTGGAATCAAAAAATTACCTCTGAGATGCATCAATTAACTTTTGTGTTGACATTTAGTAACGTCGCTGACTTACGCGCACAAAAATGATTTTATAGATGTTTCTACATTGAGCGGAATTCCTGCGAATTGCATGCATGAATGTTAATTTTTTGTAGGATATATCATTTGCATATCATAGTTATCATTTCAATGATCGAAATTTAATAGCTACAGTAGTTGTAATTGTGGTAGATTTATTTTTGTATCGTCGCTGACTTACAGAAAAAATATTTTCTTTTTAAGGTTCTCCAAATCATTAATGTGAGTTTTGTTCGTCTAATTATTGTTTCTGTATCAGCTCTGAACCCCAAACTCAAGTTCCTGTGAACTGAAAGAATTAGAAGTATTCATTTGAATTCAGGAAACTATAATAACAAAGTTAACACAATATGAATTGTAGGCTGCCATCACTTTACTAAACTGATGGCTTTCTCTGACGAACGTGAGATGTTTGTTTTATTACGCAAATATTTTTGTCAATCAATAGTCTTGTAAAATGTTTGGAAATGTCCTTGACTTGCATTGTGAACAAATTCCAATCATTCGTGTATCTCTTCATTGCCACAGAGACATCATTTTTCGTGTATGAAATCACGTTAACGCCGACTTGTTTCGAGTTGTTTATGAAATCCTCAGCACAACTCACCTGCACACGTCTCGATAAGACCAATCGTCGGACATGAACCTTTAGCTTCCGAACAATTGCACCCACCACACCTTTGCCGTGACTAGTTGTGAAAACTGACCAACTAGTTGTCATATTCATTGGAGCGCTAATATCAGACACCATTCTGAGCATATAGCGATTCTTGAAGTGGCTTGGCGCGCCGTCACCGAATATTTTGATATCACTTAGTCCACATCTCGCCATGGTCCAACGGAAAATTAGAACATGTAAGTCAGACGTTATTTATCGTCGCTGAATTACACTTTTCGAAATTAAAGTTTGTTTGTTTTCAACAAGAGAATATTACTGATATTTCATAAATGGTTCCTCTATGATGAAGTAGTTTTTCATATTTATCAGCATTTGCAAAAATAATCTATGAACATGTAACAATATAAAAAAATTCATCATATAACGTCGCTGACTTACATTGCACAAAGCCATCGTGTTTTACTTGAGTAAAAAACGGTTGAAAGTAGACAACATTGTACCTAACTTTTAAGCATGTCTTAAATCAGTATTTTTATTGATAAAAAACAGGATTACATACTGGTACATAATCACGCCATCAACAATCTATAGAAATTCGATGATTTTTTGGTGAAAATCATGACATAGTCTTTGTGACTGTCTGAAATACTAAGAAATGCACGAATACCCTAATAAAGTCTGCAAATATCAACTTCAGGTTATTCTTCGATAATCCCAAGCAATTGTACTCAGGAAAAAAGTACTTTATGTTTTTGGTCAATGGTTGTCATACGCGAAGAATTGCTCATATCACATATGAAAATCACATATCCTCATGCGGTTGGATTCCTTCATACGTAGTCTGCTTTATGTATTATAGGCATATTGCAACGGTTGTTTATTATGTGGTGAAACATGCCCAGAGCAACGCGGCATCGAACATTATTGATGTTACGTCACTAACCTTTATACTGAGAAGATATGTATTGCGAACGGACCATGGTTTGAGCATTTGAATGAAAATTTTTGTGCCATCATAGTGGTCAATAAGTCATTAGATAATGCTTTTGCAAATTCTATAGAAGATCAACCTCAAGCTTAGAAGTACCTGTCAAAGTCAGAGTGGGCCATTTTCACATCACCACTTCAAATAATGTCCGCGGGCCACTTTGGATAAGAATCAGTGGCGCAGGCCACCCAACATGGGTCAGCGGGCCACCAGGTGGTCCGCTTGCCACGCGTTACCCACCACTGGTCTAGGCAGATGTTGATATTATATTTTAGCTTAGTATTTCTGTGAAATCGACAGTTTCTTCCAAGGGTACGTCGGAAAAGAGGATCAATTGACATTAAATGAGCGGATTTGAAACTGTGTCACTTATTGATAAAGAGAATACGATTGATGAAATCAATACGATGATTGCAGACCGCCTTTCGGGGTGCGAAGTATCGACAAGCCAGCCATCTAAAGCTAATTTATGGTTAGGTGAATTGTTGTTAGGTGTAGACCTCACCATCTTTGTGTGATTTATATTAGGGAGGCCGGATACATGAGAGGAATGTCCGTACTTCGACTTTTTTTGCAAATTAGACTCTGCCTTGATCCTTAGATAGTTCATAAATATGCTTTATTGATTTGTTTTCCAATTCTAGGTGTCAGGTCGATCTCGAAATTTTCTATTTCGAATTTGGTCGTATCATTTAAGATTATTCGCATCTTGTCAACGAAATCAGATTTGTTCATTAACACTTATGTGTTTCATTTGTCAGGACTGAGATTACGAGGTCCAATTGAATTTTCTTCAGGGTTTTAAGGGTTCATTTGATCATTATTATTAAGAGGACTTTTGACAAATCGTTTCCTTTGGAAAAATCCTTATGTGGAGCAACTAAGCTTTTACTTTGTGCAGATGCTGCTCGACAGCAGTGGTGGACTGGAGTTGGTTGAAGTAACATTCGAACTTGGCATCCACACTAAGTTCCCGGTGGGAACAAAGCTCTTAGTAAAGCTGTTAGCTAGCCCATATATCGAGCGAATCACGAGCGCATAGCTTCCGTTTTGTCTCACAAAATGCTGGCGAAAAGCTCGCTAATTTAGGAGCATAAACGCTCCTGTTCGTTTGCGATTAGCGATGCTATTCGAAAGCTGATGCAGCGCACCAATCGTTTCTTCATTGAAAAGCTAGCTGCTCGCTTGATATTCGCTGTACCCTGTTAGTATATAAAGCCTAGCTGTTCGCTACTTCCTTAAGCCGTACTTAATCATCTAACATAACACAAATACATGCTGCTAAACGTCATACTGAGTCACGAAATGCTCAATCGATCAACAATTAGGGTATGTAGAATTGTCAAAACCATAACATTCGGAGACAGTGACAAAAAATGTGAGACTCACCTCTGCTAAACAATTGTAGGCTTGCAAAAATTTAAAGTTTCTGCCATGCCATACGTAGACCCAATGAGCTGGTTTGGTTGCATTTAATTGCATTTTCAGCATGAATTCCTGTAGACCAGCGGTTCGTGTCTAAATGCAAAACAACAAAACCTTTTGATTTACATGCGAAAATTACAATTCATAAATGAACATTCGAATTACTGTCTGTTTTCATTGATTATTTTTATGGAATATTTAGGCTACGCGTATGAGAAAAGACTGTCGATCACTGTCATCTTGCCAAGAAATGCTGCAAGGACTAACAGCAGAATGACTCAATGCTGCTAAACACAAAACATTCGGAGGCAGTGACAAGCTGAGAAATCACAAAAATTGCATTTATTTTAGAAATTTAAAATCCACCTAATACAGAATATTCATATTAGAACTCACCTAATAAACCTCACCTCTGAAAAATGGTCGCCAGTTTTTCTCTCCCATCGATGCTTATTGAACTGGTTTGGTAGAACCCACATTCATATTTGATATTTGCTTTTGTTGGGCAGCTATTGCGGTCTGAAAAATTTTCTATGTCTTTTTTAAAAAACGCTGAGGCATATGCGTCAATATGAAAGTTGTGCAATCTGACATGAAAATAGGAAAGCAAAAACACTCTTATATATAGCCATTGTTACAAAATGAACAAAAATATAGTTTATTCCTGCAAGTTTTGCACATTCTAGAGTAAATGGTTTATATAGTATGAATAATCCTAAAAAAGGAATTCTAAAGTTGGAGCATTTGCCGTTTAACGGAGAATCGATAAATTTAATATTTTCGCAACATTTTAATTTTCTCCATTGACTGAAATCAGCCGAAAGATCAACGGAAGAAAACTTCAATGGCATTAGTTACAAGCATGATGCATTAATTCGATTGGAAATTGTCCATCTAATTTCATGTAATCAAAATCAATGAAGGATGATTAAGGTGCGTGCGCATATTAATTTTATCAAGGCCATTGCTGGATTTAAATTCTTTGAGATGATGTCGAAGCCTAATCCGTCAAAGCTTTAACATGCTGGCACTGATTACAAGTTTAAAATGCTTCATTTACTACAATGTTATCCGTATTGGCTCATAGCTGGTAAAATATGCATATCTCGTCATAGAGTTTAAGTTCATAGCAGAGATTCATAGTCCACAGCAAATGTATATATGTAGCTATCATGCTAGTCACTACAAAAAATAACCTATTTTTCAAAAACTAAAGCAGGTTTCATAATGTGGCATTAAAGTGCAGACGACTCACCCAATTTTACATGGCTTCAACCGTTGTCTTTTTCCGCAGTCATGAGGAAGGGCATTAAATAGACTCACACAATGATTGATTTACACAGCCCTGGTCCTATGCATTCGAAGTGGTTTATCAGAATCAGAGAAAGTGGATGTGTATTAGCCTATTGGAGAAGGTCATGAACCAAAATTACTGTGAAGGCAGACTTCAGTTGTGCTTGTTTTTGTTTTCATCGAAATCAGTAGGAAATTTGCTATCAGAATATCCAAAATTTATTACATAGTTCGCTATAATATTCAAAATCGACATAAAACATTCATATTTCAGCAATTTTGCCTCGCCGTCTACTCTGTGTAATAGACATGTATGCTCATTTGATAGACATAGAAATCTCAGCAACCTATTCAATCAGTTCATCGATAAAATGGTCGATTGCGTCATCTATTGATAGCACAAGTCAACAAATTTTGCAATATGATGAAGCGACCACTTTCGTCATCTCAATAAGGACAGTTGCAACTTTCACAATCTACTGCATCTATTGTGAATATCCGCTGCTTTTGCAAGTGCTTCTGTCTAGTCAATCAATAAAGCATAGTGCATGGGCAGGGGCCCTCTGGGAATCTTGCATGTTATGAAAATAATTCTCTCCATGGCGGAAGCCATGCGAGTCATCAACTTTTTCATGTTCTGGGAATCATTTTGGTGTGTGTATCACCAAAATCCGAGTACTTACTGACGTCTGAGAACGAAGTCAAGATGCAAATTGGTGACATGGACTGACTTCAGTCATCGTCTATTGCACTTGTATGGACGGCACTATTGTTTGACGTATGCGAAGGTCAATAACCTCAACACTTTCGAACTTCAAATGTATTATTTGCAGGGTTGCCGTGGGGATTGATATTTGAATCCCCGCCCCACCCCATACCCACAGAAAAACCTGTGGGTATCCCCATAGAATTCCCACGCCCCCACAGGATAGGCTCCTGATTAATATGTTGCTCCTGTTCGTATAGAATGATTGATGTCCAATATCTCCATCTCAGTGGAATTTCTGCACATCAGTCAACGATCCGAAGGCCGTATTTGACTCCAGAGATGTGGAATGGGAGTCCTTGAAGAAAGTCACCGACTGTGTGTTGTAACTTTTATGACTTTTCTTTTCTATCTTTGGTATAGGCCTATTGCTCTTTAAAATTGTAGTAGCCCATTTTCTATCATTATTGAGACATGATTCTGACTTGCCATCTGGAAATCATTGTACCGAAAATTTAACTAAATGCTCGTTCAAGTAAGGAATAGAGCCCCTATGCACACGTATTTGACTTACAAATTCACATTTGAATAAATCATTTGGTTGCATTAGCAGATAGGTATTCTTTATCTATCTCTACCGATTCGTAAGTTTTTGTCGTCTGCTGCCAGTTTATACGTACAGTTTACATAGGATCTTCTCATTCCACTCTTAATTCTTTAATGATTCATGAGACAGGATACCCTTTTTCCATAAAACTAAGCTTACCATAGCGTAGTTTGCCGTAAACGTAATTCGATCTCGAAATGTTTCTTTTTAATAGTATGAATTGTCTTTATTTCTTTGCTTTTATAACAAATCGGTTATTGATCAGCTTGTGCTTTTCAAACTTCATCTTTTACTCACTTTGGATTTTTGGTTCACTTAACCTAGTTATTGACCATGTCGATCCTACTTCATTTTGCTACAGGATTATTTTAAGGGTACAACTTTTGCATTGCTGCTTCCTTAAAGGAGACACAGTTGCATAAAAATTCAACAGCTATACAATGCATGTAGAGTAAAGGAAACATGGCCTTATTAAAATGTTGGGATGAAATATTAATACGAGTATGTAATTAGTTCTGCACAACACTCGAGCTATAGTACGCTATTTTGAAATTTCGATGTTTCTTATATTCGCCATTTACCGTTCGCTGTTATAACACTAAGCAACCAGTCTACATCAAGTAAAATCAAACCTAAGATTACATTACATCATGTATACATGTAATGCGAAGCATTCTCATGAAATATACACACATTTCAAAAGAACTATACTTAGATTCCTCGCTGTTGGCAATCGTGATTAAGTACAACACGTTTCACAAAAGCAAGCATGAATATTTATCAATATACGAGTATCTATTGACATTTTAACTGTTAGTTTAGGTCCTGAAGGACCTTAATGTCCCCACAATATTTTTAGTCAGCTGCTTTTCGTGAAGACTCGATTTTTGCTGCAAATAATGTTAAGTACATGTATTTGGCTGTTTTGATAGATTATATACGAATTTTACATGTTCCATTTGTGAGAATATAATCCTGGGCTGTCCTGTTAGTTGGCATTTGGGGTTCCCAATGTGAGTTTTTCATTCGTTTGGTTGCTTATAGTGGTGCTATTTTCAAATAGTAGGAAGTTCATCAACATACAAAGACAGGGTTGAACATAAATAAAAAATATTCATATGTTGCTACACTGCCAGTACTTCAAAATGGTCACTCTATCACAAAAAAGTCACCTGTCAAAAATTCTTATGTAGGCCTTCACTAAATGTTTGCAGTCTACCAATGTGTATTATAACCATCGCTTATTGCTCAGTGGATCATGCCATGTTCTTATGTGAGAATATTCCCGTTTAATATTCGTTAATTGATATAATTTAGCAATCATTGATAATTCTATGTCCATTAATGCCGATAAAGAAGTAAAATGTCAAAGCGAGTTTTGCCTTTGTGGATCTCAAGTCTAGAATTGTTTCGCAGTAGAAATCGACTATATAGGCCTACACGTAGTGAGGAAAAAGCTTTGAATCAATATAAATCTACTATTATACGAGTAAATAAAGACTTCGACAAAAATCATACTGATATTCTCGACCACTCATGTCATCGAATTATTGCACAAGAATTGGGAGGATGTTGACCCATTTGTCTCTGATGATGAAATGCAGCACAATGAACCATTTATTGAGGTACACTTAGTGTGCAGTTAAGGATGCCTATCATATGAAAATGAAAGTTCTGACAAGTCGTGGGCAAGAGAAAATCCGAGCTTTCATTGTAACTATGACTGCAATGCGAGTAGATGGCTTTCAGTTGAATGATTTGTTGTGAGAAATCTTTACCACACTGTTCATGTATCCGACGAAAAGTATACAACATTTTCATGTGTCTTGCTTTGTGGGTTGGACCCAACAGGTCTTCTATATCGTAATTAGTTTAAAATCTAGGTTAATAATGATTAATCGCATTGATCACGCAAGCTTAATTATATCACAAATAATTTTATCAGCTATTTAGAGCAAATATTTGTAAGTCTCCATTCGGCTCCGCAGCAAAGGAGACTTGCAGAATTCTTCCACTTCAGACGTCCTTGACACACCCGGAACTATCATTATAAGTCATTCAAAATTATTGAACGTGTGTTCCTAATGTGAAAATGATCAGCATTGATATTTCATGCACTTTAAGTGGTGAGATGAGTAGGCTGCGTGAATACTTCGTAATTCAACATCGAAGTTGATTGTGTGATATGATGCAAGTTCCGATTGTTTCTAGTGAATGTCAAAAATCTTCAGAATCCCCACAGAATCCCCATCGAAACCCTATGGGAGCTGTGGGGATTGCTTCAATCCCCATACCCACCCCATACCCATGGGTACCCATAACCATGGGGATCCGCACAGAATCCTCATACCCACGGCAACCCTGATATTTGTGATAGAATCGGTTCTACTGAACGAAATTGAGCAATCCGGACCGCGTTTTAATCAGCGTAACATACTGCACTCAGAAATGTTCTCAGACTGACACTGTGTTCTAGATCCTTAATCGGTCAAAACTCAAAATCGCGCGATTTCCCGGAGAATTCTTGCGACAATTAAGCCGCTTCTAAAACGCACGACAGATGTGAAAGGCTCCATAGGCTTTGATGCTACCCTGGAATCCGCGCTACTATGCTGTTGTCTTCCATGGGCATAGCTTTTCAATTGTCTCTGGTGGCCATTGTTCCAAGGGAAGGGGATTGCTAAGGCAAGAATTTCTCTCCATGGTGGACGCCATGAGCGCCATCAACTTTTTCATACACTGGGAATCAGTTTGGTATGTGGATCACCAGAATCTGACCACTGACGGCTGAGAACGAGGTCAAAATGTAAATTGTTGACACTGACTGAGTGCGGTCAGGCTAGCATGATAAAGATTAATCGAGGAGCTAATTTTGTTCGCATAGGTACTTAGTTATCAGAGCCTTTTATGTAAAAGGGTCAAACCACGAGTTGGTTGCACCGAAGTAAAATTTCAAATCAGTTTTTGACGAATTATGCCGATGACCATGATATAATATATAGTCTAAAGTTCAGACGTATGCTAGCTAAAGAGCTGAAATATGTCTGCATAGATGACAAAGGTACTCGTAGTCTAAAAACTGAAAAAGTTTCAATTATGCCCCTATTTTATGAACTGTGTGCTTCAATGCATTTTGTACATGAAAATGTCAATATTAAGTTGAAAAATCGCTTGTGATGGTAGAAGATTTCACGTTAGTCAATGTATCTGAAAAACAACTTTCTGTCAAAGCTAATTATGACTCTTTAGAAAATATTAAATTTCTATATTAGAATGTCGCGAGCGTTACCTAAAATATAGAATAAGTTTTTTCCCTCGGAGACAAGAATGTTTTGCCAGATTATATTACCAAAGATTATCGACTTTCCATAAGTGCTGATCAGTGTGATAATCAACAAAGTTATTCTAAGTCTACTTCCTGGTAGATAATCAATTTAATGTCTGTTGCGAGCGTTACCATGACATGCACTTAGTGAATTTAATCTCGATCTCGAATCTCAATCTCGAGAATCAATATTTATCAAATACCGAGATCTCTAATTCGATATTACAGGCCGGCCTGTATCAGATTGTGCCAATTACTCAGAAAGTGTAATTAATTACAGACAACTGCAATTTGCTGTACAGCAGTCCAATTGTTGGCCTAATTGCAATTATCTAGTTTTATTTGTTATCGAAATTAAGATAGCAATACCAATCTGAACTATACTTGGCATTCATTGATACGCCTAATCCTTTATTTAAGTTGTTTAACCTACAACACAGACAGAATTAATTCATGTACAGACATTAATTCAGGCCAAAGCGAGGCCTGGTCTTGTAGGCCTAAGTACAAGGACAAAAGCGGGGGCTAAGTACATGTATAAGAACTAAAGAAGTTCCATTTCCTGACCTAAGTAAGAGAAAGACTCGTTGAAGTGTAGGAAGTCTCTTCCTCAAGTGACAAAAGCTTGTTCATGATTCTATGGTTATAGCTACCCAAGATATAGCACTCTCCGATGTTGACGTTCGTTCATCTTACATTATGCTTAACTTTTGTGTTATGATTCCGGTACAAATAAAATGTTTGGTGTGCTGTTTCTAAATTTATCGTTCAATCTTGTAATCTTCATTATTATTATCTTCTGTGATGACAAATTTAATGGCAAAATTTATGTTATCCGCAATTTTATTAGATGATGTCGCGAGCGTTACTTCGGCATGTCACGAGCGTTACCGTCAAGATTGATTGAAATTTCGCAATCGGTGGATTCAGTAATCTATTCAAGCATGAAGAAATCATCAACTATTCATTATTTATCTATCATTTCGTTTATGAGACAACAGCTTCTTTAGTTTAGATAAAAAAGCCATGCAACCTCAAAAAATCTATAATGAAATATTTATCTCTGTTGCGAGCGTTACGATATTAAATGATCTCTGTACACAAATGCAGAGATAGTATGAAATTGATATTTTGTATGTAATAGGTCGATGTCGTGTTACATCAAACTGCATCTTCAGAATATTCAAAAAGAATATCGTATCATAGAGAATGTTGGTTTTCGATCGAGTTTTGCTATCAGATGTAACGAGCGTTACCGTGGTTTGGCCCAAAGTCAAACATTTGTTGAATGGTGTCACGCTTCGGTTTTACGAATGATGCTGAGGTAATTATTACTTTAAAAAGTTAAGAGCGTAGCGTTCGTGCCGCATAATCGGCGCTGGAATATGATTGTTTATAAGTGCAGTACATTTATGGAACATCATTGATTATATTTCGTAATTCCGTCTCTATCCATAGTTGAAAAAATATTTCATTTACCATTAATCAGGATGTCTTTGGGATGAACGATCCTTAATTGCGTAAATACGATCAGAATGATGTTTCCCCCTAATTTCATGCCTCATTATCTCAAGTGAAGAGAATTCTGTTAATCTAAGCTATAAATATCCACTAAAATTGATATTGCATATAGAGCTTGCTATGATAATAATAATGATAATGTGTCTTCATTCAAAGAAAAATGAAATCATACAACACATTTAATTACACAATAATGGCATACCAAGCGACTTGGAAAAGTAATTCGTTTAGTATCAAATGTCATGTATCTTATTATACAAAAGTGTACAATACGGAATAAATGATCTGTTAGTTCTAGTGACAGATAAACGTAGATGAAGAGATTATCTCAGGAAACAAAAATGCAAAGGACTACAAGGTTGCATCAATTATATGAAACTATGATTTTTTTCTTTCTATACGTTGAACGTTGATCGAAATTTTTCCTGGAACAATGAAAATGTCTTTTAGCTCATGATAAAGATAGAACATCGATAAGTCAATTCCGCAAGGAGCCTCTTACAAGACGGAAAATAATCCTTTTTCATTGAAGATCTAGGGACCTATAAATTTGGAATTAGCAAGTCAGTGAAATTTCGACAGGTATTTATTAGATATCACTTTGCATGTGGCCTAAGTTAGGTCGCATGTAATAATTGATAAATGCTGCTTTTTGAAAAGATAGTGTAAACAGAATAATTAGTAAATAAAGTTGCATATCATTAGCTGAAAAATTGGAACATAAATGAATAGCTGCCTGCCATTTTCTCCAATACCGGTAATCATCAACAGGCCTCACATCTCTCAACATTCCCTGTGGGAACGAATCTTGCGAAAAACTGGCGGATAATCAGCTGCATATTATCATGCAATAGTTCAGTAATAATTTTTAGCATATTCGCTGGCGAAGTTCGCCGGCGACAATTCGCGAATTCGCTCTCTGTATGTCACCTTTTACTTTTGACTTTCTCTCTTATTTTCTTTAGTAATCCGCCTCTACAGACGAGGCTCTATTTTCTCCCTCACCTCCTCACTATCACCCACATATGGCTAATCTAAGAAAAAAGTGCAGACTATCATTCTTTGATAATTATAAGAATATGGAGAATCCGCATATATCAATTTTCATAACATCTCTTGACATTCAATAATTTGCAACAATGACAAATATTTGAATAATGTAATAGTATTTACTGCAACATTTATGGAAAATAAATACTCTTTTTAGTTTAAGCCTTCGTGAATTAAAAAAAGATCCCTTTCTATCAGATCAGACTGAGTATACAATATATTTACATGTGAAGGTAATATACGAACATTACTACTTACCACTAATAGTTGTTACAATATCCACGATTTCGCAGGTTGGCGAAAAATCAGCTCGCATTAGTAAACAAATATCTACCAACTAATTATAGCAACTTTTTCGCCAACTGTCGTTTTTTAATTTTACACATGTTTTTGGATAGATGATGACCATTTTCACATGCGGAGATAGTTTTTACACGAAAATGAACCTTTAAAAAATTATCCACAAAATCGCTACCTCGACAGATAATCTGTTGATATTAGCAAGATGCGTTCCCACAGGGTTATAACACAACTTCACATTTAATTACGGATGCAGTCGGGACAACATGAGCCACTTCGTAACTTTTTTCTGGGCAAATATTCAAAAAAATTGTTCAATGCAGCGGTGCTAACACAAAAAGGCCGACCATGTGGGAACGCATCTTGCTAATATCAACAGATTATCTGTCGAGGTAGCGATTTTGTGGATAATTTTTTAAAGGTTCATTTTCGTGTAAAAACTATCTCCGCATGTGAAAATGGTCATCATCTATCCAAAAACATGTGTAAAATTAAAAAACGACAGTTGGCGAAAAAGTTGCTATAATTAGTTGGTAGATATTTGTTTACTAATGCGAGCTGATTTTTCGCCAACCTGCGAAATCGTGGATATTGTAACAACTATTAGTGGTAAGTAGTAATGTTCGTATATTACCTTCACATGTAAATATATTGTATACTCAGTCTGATCTGATAGAAAGGGATCTTTTTTTAATTCACGAAGGCTTAAACTAAAAAGAGTATTTATTTTCCATAAATGTTGCAGTAAATACTATTACATTATTCAAATATTTGTCATTGTTGCAAATTATTGAATGTCAAGAGATGTTATGAAAATTGATATATGCGGATTCTCCATATTCTTATAATTATCAAAGAATGATAGTCTGCACTTTTTTCTTAGATTAGCCATATGTGGGTGATAGTGAGGAGGTGAGGGAGAAAATAGAGCCTCGTCTGTAGAGGCGGATTACTAAAGAAAATAAGAGAGAAAGTCAAAAGTAAAAGGTGACATACAGAGAGCGAATTCGCGAATTGTCGCCGGCGAACTTCGCCAGCGAATATGCTAAAAATTATTACTGAACTATTGCATGATAATATGCAGCTGATTATCCGCCAGTTTTTCGCAAGATTCGTTCACACAGGGTGGTCGGCCACTTGAGTACCTAGAGAGCTTAAAGCGAGACAAGATCGAACAGGTGAACATCATATATGCTTGTGTTCAGTAGAAAAGAAGAAATGAGAAGTAGCTCTTCGACAATTGTTTCGTAGGCTATAGGCCTAAATGAGTTAAATTTTTTGTACGCGTGCCCGAAAAGAATCGGCGAAGGCCTTGCAACTTATGGCATCGTTTTGTCTTTAGCTATGACAATAACAGCCAACAAAAGTTTCAAACGAGTGATTTTTAATGGAATTGTTTCCAAAACCTTGCTTTTGCAATTATCTGAGCTTGTGTTGGCATTGGTGTGTCACGGACATGGAAATACCGGAAGAAAATATTCTTCAAATTTACTTCTGTTTTATTAGGATTCACTGAGCTAATGAAACGCATCCCAATTTACTTGCGCAATACAACACTGATGCATTTCCATGTAAGCTTCGAGCTATTTTGAAAGGAGTGTCTAAATGAAATATTAAGGTAAAAGCTATTTTAAATCAAGACGACATTTGTCAATTCTATTTAGTACATATTCACCTAGCTCTAGTGCTTAGCGAAAGCTCTTTATTATTGCATAAAACATAAGATAATTTTATTTCCTAGATAGAAACTGTGCGTCGGTTGAAACGATCCGTCAACAGTGGCAGCGCGCCCTCATTGCAAATCGGCGGGACAGTGGATGATTCTTCATATCGAAAACATGCTATTTGTTAGTGAAGAATCCAAGTATTCAAAATTTTCCATATTGTTGTTGTTATAAACTTTCAAACATATTCCTTTTTGGCTCATTCCAACGATTCGATCAGACAGCGTATGTTTTAATGCAGTCGCTGTCAAAATAGAAGACACAAAAAGCCATCAAAAAATTTGTTTTGATTCTGTATTTTACAAAATTCTTAGAAAACAAAGATGTTTAAGAAACATGATCTGATCACAATACTAAAGATAAACTCCATTTTTACCAACACATTCATCACTTCAATGCGAGTCTCATTTCTTCTCCGGAGCTGAAATTTAGAAAAAACAATTGGTCAGTATAAAGAATATCCGTAAGAGGTCATCCTAATTATTCTAGAGGATGACTTCTTACCTGGCTCATTCAATTTTGACCAGATCGGAGCAAGTATGTCATCCAACTCAGCATTTTTCTGCTGAATCTGATTAATTGTTGCGTCCGGTGTAGTGTTCAACCAGTTTTCTTTATCAGCACATGCACTTTCGCTCAATTTCTGAAAATGAAGTTCAAAGTTGTTCGCTTAAATTTGCTACGCTGAGTGACGTATTGCTTTATAAATTTTGTCAAGATTTTCAACACTAAGTTAAAGAAATTGTGAACAATTACATGTGCTTGCTCGCTTGTCAGTGTAATCCTAGAGAAGATAAATAACTTTCTCTGCTATGGACTCGTCCATTTCCTTGCCTCGTGACATGCGGAAATGACTTATGTCAAAGGTCAGACTGTCTCGTTCATCTCCAATGTTAATGTTTCTTGCACAACAAAGTTTGATCTGATATAGAGAGGTTGTTTTTCTCTCTCTCCTCTTAGAGTGGGCTAACTTTCCACAATTTTGGTCCGGTGAGGCGGATATCGGTACTTTGTTTCATCTACCTACAGACATATTGAGAGCAAGAAGATCAGTATGTCGTCGAACAGTGACTCGTGCCCGTCAAGAAGTTGAGCAACTGATTGACTCCGACACAAACTTAGTCAAAATTCGCGGTGCTACTCTTGTCCTAGACGACGCAATGAGCCGACTTCGAGAACTGGACGAAGAGCACATCCAACGACTCTCAGGTGAGAGAGAAAAGGACATCGAAGCAGAATTTGAGAAGATGGAAGAGTACAACGGTGCATTCCTGCAGGCGAAGCGTCGACTACAAGAACTGGAGGAACATCAGCAGTCCCGTAACTCTGAGCAGGGACTCGTGATGAGTGAAACTTCTTCTGCGACTCATTCGCACGATCACATCTCGCTTCCAAAACTGACTCTGCCTACTTTCGATGGCGATCACATGAGTTGGAGGTAATTTTGGGACCAGTTCGCGGCGGCAGTCCACGACACCGACATTCCAGATATTCGCAAATTTATGCATTTGAAATCTTGCTTGCGTGGACCTGCCAGCGATGCTGTCAAGGGAATCGCCACTACAGCAGCAAACTATTCACCAGCGGTCAGTGATCTACAAAGAAGATTCGGTAACCCCAAGCTCTTGATCGGACTCCACGCAAATCGACTGGTAGCCTTTTCACCTGTTGCTGACAGTGACTCTCGAGCATTTCGACGTCTAACTGACACATTTGAGATTTCGTTGAGAGAAATTGGTCAACTCATCACCGAGCTGCGCGGTGGCGTCTCGTCCAACATATTCGACATGCTGTTGGCGCCCTGCTTCTTCAGAAACTCCCTCCTAACGTCAGAATGCAGTGGAATCGAAGAAATCCTGATCCTCTGCAACGTTTCGATCTTCAAAAGTCTCTTGACTTTGTTCGAATTGAGGTGGAAACTTCAGAGCTTCTCAACATTGACTTTTCAAAGGACCGATCACGTCACAGCCGATTATCAGCTGCTGCCGAGCGTACAAGGTCAACTACATCTGCACTTACCGCCAGTACAGGTGCCAACTCAGAGATTCTGATCCCGATCGGCAAGTTACCTGTCTCTGAAAGATTGCAAGCTGTCTCTCAAGGGTAACTTGTCGTGTCTGCAATTCACGCCACCACACGTCACTTCATGACTGTGATCTGCGACCTGCTGAGTCAAGCAACGCGAGTCCTCCTGCTCATGCTAGCAACACGCCTATCACGGACATTCCCTCACAGGGCGCTGTCAACCTACGTGCAGCAGGGCTCCAGCATTCACTCCAGCGCGTTATCTTACAAACGGCACTGGTCAACGTTAATCTGCCTGATAGAGCTTTCTCGGTGGCACAGAGCGACAAATTGACTGCCCGTGTACTCATCGACGGCGCAAGTGAATTCTCTTACGTCACTGCGAGACTCGCAGAAACTATCAGGGCTCCAATTATCGAACAGGAATCATTCGTCATTGAGGGCTTCGGTTGTCAGACAAGCTCTCTTCTGAAACGTTGACGAATTCTACTACAGTTACGCAATCGACGCGACGCGACATCGATCCTATGCAAGCTCTGGATCACGGAGAAGATCTGCAGTCCCTTGCCAGGGTCCAAGATTGACGCAAACGAACTCCCTGCTGACTTTCGGAAGATCGTTCTTGCTGACAAATATACAGGCGCACCGCAGCCCATCGATATTGTGTTAGGAGCTGACTGTCTACATGCTTTGTTTCTGTCCGTACCATCAATCATTACGCGTGGCCTGAGTGCGTGGAACACTGTCTTCGGCTGGGCTCTCTCGGGACGCGTGAACTCTAATGACTTCTCCACCTTCGTCAATATCGCACGCACTGTTGTTCTGAGGTCTTCGCCACATCCTTGTGATCCGAGTCAACTGTGGGACCTTGAACATGTTGGTGTTAGAGTTCCTGATAACTCTGTTTCGCTGAAACCTCCGAATTGGTCTAATGGAAGATATGAAATCTCACTCCCGTGGATCAACGACGAACGACCGTCTCTGAATGCTGACCAAGCAAATGTACGTCTGAAACAATTCTTCCGCTTGCCGAGCAAGTTGCAAGATGAATATCGCGAAGTCTTTCGTGAGTGGATCAGCCTTGGCGTTATTGAGCCTACTGATCGAAGCGGAGGTAACTACATTCCTCACCATGGAGTTGTCCAAGGTTCGAAACTCCGTGTCGTTGTTGATGCCTCGGCTAAGCCCCAGAACGGCTCCAGTCTAAACTGCCTGCTTCATCCAGGCCCTACTGTCTCCCTTGATTTGGTCGCTGTCCTACTTCGATTCCGTTTGTATAATTGTGCAATGACTGCCGACATTTAGAGAGCCTTCCTCACTATCGGTATCGACGATCGTGATCGCTCATTCCTCAAGATTCTCCTGCCGTCTGGCAAACCGTATAGATTCACCAGTCTCCCTTTCGGTCTCAATTGTGCTCCTGCGATCCTGAACCACATGATCAAGCACCACCTGAACTCCGAGACTTCAGTAACACAGTCCTTGAGCACTGGATTATACGTCGACGACCTGCTGATCGGAGCTGACTCGACCACAAAACTGTCAAATCTGCGACATAGTGCTGAGACTCTGTTTGAGAAGGCCGGTATGAAACTGAGAAAGTTTGAAACATCTGAAGCTGCACTAAAACCAACCTGGTGTCCCGAGAATAAAGAGGTCAAGATCCTTGGACTACGTTCGGATTTGAATCTTGACAAACTCTCTATCAACACTCAGATCAGCCCTACTCAAGTGCCAAAGTGATAACTCGACGTCAACTCCTTTCTGTAGCTGCCAAGACGTTTGATCCACTCGGCTTGATCGCTCCGTGGAGCATCAACTTCCGCTTCCTGATTCAGAGCGCCTGGCGTTCCAGTGAAGACATTGATGATCCGCTGCCTGCACCTATTACGCAATCCGCTGCGTCGCTCCTGATCGAACTTCCAGAAATCGCTACAATCAGCTGTCCTCGACGAATTACCTTGACGAACCCCATAACTGCCGACTGCCACCTCCTTATCTTTGTCGACGCCTCCGTAAAGGCCTACGCCGCGTACGTGTTTACCTCAATAGTCCGACTTCTGGAAGCAGACTGATCTTCTCTCGCGCTCGTCTCGCTCCGTTGAAAAGAAAGCTGTTGACATTGCCGCGACTCGAACTCATGGCCGCCGTGTTAGGCTGCAAAATCTTCAACTACGTGCGCAGCACTGTACCTGAACTTAAGCTGTTGCCCTATCGATTCTTCTCTGATTCGATGATCGCGCTCGGGTGGATTCGCAACAACTCAAGTGATCTCTTTGTTCGAAACAGAGTGCAGGAGATTCGTGCAGGAACTTCTATCGACTCCTGGGACCACATCGACACGTCGATCAATCCAGCAGACCTACCGACACGTGGAATGTCAGCTAATAAACTTGCAAATTCTTCGTTATGGTGGAATGGCCCGCCACAACTTCCTCCGAGAGCCGTCACACTTCGCACTGTGCCACATTCTCGTGACAGTCCTAGTCTTCCTGTGAGTAGATGGTCATCATGGAGAAAGGCCTGTCGAGTGATCGCATACAGTCTCAGGTTCGTCAAGAACGCAAAGTCATCAACTTCTGAAAGACTGACATCAGACTTATGCGCTACTGAGATCCGTCATGCTGCATCTGCGCTTATCAAGGATTCTCAACGCGGAATTGACCCAGCCAAGAATGATCCGAAATACAAGCTGTTCGTAGGAGACGACGGAACGCTACTCAGTCGCCTACGCACGAATGAGGATACATTGCCCTTCATCGACTCCGAGTCGTCTGTGTTTGCTCTCCTCGTCAAAGACATTCATGACAGACTGTTTCACCAAGGTGCAAGCTCGACAATCGCTGAATACTCACGATCCTTTGTTACGCCTCGTCTCCGTCAACTCGTCAAGAAGATATTGGGAGCCTGCATTCCTTGTAAGAAAATTAATTCTCGCTCCTTCCGAACTCCGGAAGGTTCTCTCCCCAAATTCAGAACTACAGAGGTTAGAGCTTTTGAACGTACTGGCATTGATCACTGTAGCCCACTATACATAAGAGAAAAGGGCAAAGCGTGGATACTGTAATTTACGTGTGCGGTGACCATGGGCGTCAATCCCGGGGGGATGCGGGGGATGCATCCCCCCAATAATGACAGCCCGGGGATGAGCAATGTATTTATCCCCCCCCCCAAAATTCCGACCTTCACAATTTGGGAGTATTGAGTTTTGTAATCCATCCACAGAATTAAAAGACTACAAAGATCTCGAAGATGCAGTTGTCAATGGTCAACTAACAGATGAGATTATTGAAAAATATTAATTAGATAAGAGAGCTATTGAAATTCAGGTTCCAATATTCCGAATGCACACTGGTGCAGCATCCATTCATGATACAAAGTTGGCATACAGAAGCATATCTGCTGAAGTGCACAAACTTTTCCCGGAAGTTTTCAAACTCCTTAAAATTCTGCTTGTTTGCCCGGTAACCTCTTGTGAGTGTGAAAGGTATTTTTCGACAATAAGACGTCTTAAAACTTGGCTAAGGTCAACCATGTTGCAACACAGGTTAAACCATGCTGCTATTTTACCACACACATAAGGAAAGGTTGGACCTAGTTGACGTCAAAGAACTGTCAAGAAGTTTCATTGAACTAAGTGAAGCAAGACGAAATGTATTTGGTTCCTATAATTCTTAAGTGTATGTTAAAACATCTTTTTGCATGATTTTAATATTTTTTTGCTTTAAAGTAGTGAGCCCATCCCAAATTCAAGGCCAAAATGAGCAGTGATGAGTCATCGCCGTGACCTCGCGTGACCTTAGGTTACCGTTCCGCGTCAAGAAGTACGTGATGTAACTACTGCTGGTTTTATAAGTAGTGCTAAAAACGGAAAAATGTGAAGGCGTGATGCATTACTAAGTGTATTGTAATGGGTACTACAAGCAGAGGCAGGAGTGCTCTTGACCTGGCCTCTACGGGAGAGAGAGAGGGTGAGACTACAAGCAGAGGCAGGATGAGTGACCTTGACCTGACCTCTCCGGGAGAGAGGGTGAGACTACACGCAGAGAAGGGATTTTGTCCAGGATGGAGCATGTTTTGCGTCATGTCGTGCAGAAGTGGATGTCTTTTGTCCACCGTTACCACTGATCTTTGACTGCAACATGTGATGGGACACTATGTCATTAGGTGCATTGGCTGAGAAGAGAAAGGGTCATTCACCTCTCTCTCTCATCAGATGACTCCATCGCAGTAGGCCTAAACTTTAAAGGCGTGGTTCTCTGCTTGTAGGAATCGGATGGACTTCGTTCAACGTTTGTTTGAAAGGTCATGATTCGGGTCATATCATAGACTACTTATGAAGTACTAAATGCTAAAAACTTTAAATTCGCTATTTTTGGAGGTTTTCTGGGGTTTTCGACCCTCCTGACTTCAACCAAGGCATTTGCCATGTCATAGAAGCACTCAGAATGCAATGTCAAGAAAGTTGAGATAGTTCTCCACATTTGCTTTTGGTAAGTGTCGGTGACTGCTATCAGGCCAATTCCAAACCACTCAAAAGGTGCATGGCAAGGAGAACTTCGGTATAATAATGTCCTGTCGATGGGCGATCTTTTGAGACGGTGGTGAGACCCGCAGTGATAAGTGCCGCATGGGGTTGAAACTTCCTTAATCCGACTTTCCAACGGTCGTTGTGGCTTCTATTCCTCTACGTAGCGCTTTGAACGTCAGGGCGACACTTAGGTATCTGTCACAGGTTATCTTATAAATTCTCCATTGCACCGAGTGAGTCTTAACTCAAACATCTGACTTGCTATCGAGTCAAGGTATGACGTGTTCCAAAAGAAGGGACTGACTAAGTCTAAGGTTTCTCAAGTCAAAGGTTTCTAATTCTTATGTCTCAATGTGACCGTCACGGTTACCATCTGTCGAAGGTAATCTATCTCTATTACACTGAGTGGAGAATCCGTTCTTTTAAGTTCTGTCTGACGGAGGGATGATCAAACGGGGGACCACCACATGCAACACATGCTTCTCTCTTCTGTAGCAAGCAATCTCTTATCATGAAACGTTGTTGATAGGAATCGCTATGTCATCCACACTTCAACAGGGTAGGAATGTTTTATAAAATCAAATAAAGTATGGAGAAAACTAACAAGCATGATAGAGTCAACATGAAAGACTCATTCAGTGTATAGAATGAAAGTTCAGTATTGAAAAATAACAATCAGTTGTGTAGTGCTTGTTAAAACATCCAGTGACAGATGATGTTTGTGAAAAGCAAAGTTGACTTTCATTAATTCTTAACGTATAGTTATCCGTTTAAATAATGTTTGGTAAAGCAGAAAGGTTAAAGTGTTATCATGAGTTTCAATGTGTTTTATAAAAGTATAAAGTGTTGTCATCAGTCTAAATGATTTTTATAAGAGTAGATGTCAAGTGAAATGATTTTTATAAAACTCTAAACGCAAACGTTGAAATAAGTTTTGTAAGAAGTCAAAAACATTGACATGATTGTGTGAAAGTAGAGACTTCGCGAACGTTGAAAACAGTTTTATGAGAGCAGTATGAGCAAAATGTTTCTGCAGTCAATGTTGTCAATGTACGAGTACATCCATCTGGACAGCACTAGAAAGTTTTAGAAGGCTTTACTGCACTGTGTAGATTTCGTTGTTTCACAGTGTTAAAAGGTTTTATAGTGAGTACTACAGTGTTGAATGTTTTATAAAACCAGGTAAAGTCTTGTCACAAACGTTGAGTGTGTGAGAGAATCTAGGGTTAGCAATAAGTTCCATGACATTCCTAAGTCCATCACATTGGTCATACCACACATCACAAGTCCTAAAGTTCATCATCTGAAGGATAGGGTTCTCCACGATCGGATTCAGGGATTTAGGGTTTTATATAACACAAGTGAATGTTAACCGTTAGATGAAACATGAAGTCTATCACGTTGGTCATAATGTACATATGAGACAAATTATAAAGTCTTACTAGTCATTGAAATGAAAGATAAAGTATATTTCGCTACTGACAAAATATATGAATGAACAAGAGTTATAAAACCGAAGTTAGATTTCACTGAGTCATCAACACTTGTAAAGGTGTACAAGTCATATCAAGCATATTCAACTGAGTGTCCATTCTTGACACTCATCATCATTTGATATTATTTGAAGATGAAAAGTTGCATTCGCTTCCCAACTTCATGGTTTGTAGCAAGAGACCTTGGCTATTCGTTGAAAGCTATAGAAAGTGTAACAAATGTAAATGAAAATATTAAAGCTGGGGCTTTAGTTGAAAGACTAATGGGTCTAGATGAGTATGCTATAAATCATCATTTGGATCGAAGTTGGATAGAGGATTTTTCCATGCTACAATGTAATGATAGTGAAAATAAGAGGATGAAATTGATGCTTTCTCTCGCCGGGTCAGAGTACTTTAGCCATCTGCCACAGGTTACTTTATAAAATCTCCATTGCACTAAAGGTTGGTGTCTCAGGACATTTCCTATCAAACCACTCTACAACCTGTGGGTCCTGCTATCAGGCCTCTTATTCCCTCTGCTATCAGGGGTGGTGTTACTTTATCCATCATCTGCTAACAGATACTTTGCTATCAAATCACTCTAAGTTTTATGTGTCTGCTGATAGGTGAAATCTTGGCTGAGTTTCCACCCTCTGATATCAGAGGGTCTGCTATCAAATCACTTTATCCATTCTCTGCTAACAGAAGTGGTTTGCTATCAAATCATTCTCACGTCTTGCCTACACTCAAAGTGTGCATGGTAAAGAGATGTTCGGTGTAATACCTCCTATCGACGGGCGTCCCTTTTGGGTGGCGATGGAATCCGCAGCGAAGAGTACCGCATGGGATATTCGGCAATTGTAATCCTTCTTAAACCTCTCTGCGTCATTGCAAGTGGTTGCCTTATCGTCTCGACGTAGTGCTCTGACCGCCAGGGTGACATTTAGCCATCTGTCGGAGGTTACTTTAAAACATCTCCATTGCACTGAGTGTTAAAAACGTTGACAACCTAAGTTGATGAGAATGACCCATGAGTTCTTTTAAGAACTGTCTCTATCACGGAAACGAAATGATGAATGGAATGAAAGGGAGATCACTCACGTACCAAATACGAACATGAAACACTTCTCTCTTATTTAGTATGCAAGCTCTTCAAACCTCATACTCAGTCACATAACGACTGGAAAACGTTCATAACTGCAATGTATATCGTAGGTTTTATGAAAGATGCTTACTGGAGTAAAATGTATAAAGATGTTTCACTTCCGAACGTTGTTTGTCTTGTATTAAGACTAAAGATAGGAAAATGTTCCTACATCCCTACCGCAGTGCTTATCAGTACCGCACTGTATCTCATAGGGTTTATGAAATAAGAAGTCCTGTAGTGTTGTACTTCCTCACACATTACGAATGTATGAGTTTAGAATGTTCTGATGTGAAAACAGTGTTCACCACAGCACTAGAAAGTTTTATCGAAAAGGTTTTACTGCACAGTGTAGATTGTCTTGTAACTTACTTTCACAGTGGTAGAAAGTTTTATGTTGAGTGGAGACAGTTGCCAAATGTTCCCTTATCAGAAAATTCAAACTCCATGACTGTTAGATTGCTGAATACTTCATCAGGTTTACTAAAAGCAGTCTTCTACTGCAGTGAGACTGAGAGTTTAGAATGTTATATGAAAACAGTGCTTACCACACCACTAGAAAGGTTTAGAAGGTTTTACTGCACTGTGTAGATTGTTTCACAGTGTCAAAAGGTCATATAGTAAGTACTACAGTGGTGAATGCTTTATAAAACCAGGTAAAGTCTTGTTACAAACGTTGAGTGTGTGAGGGTTAGCCATAAGTTCCATGACATTTAATCACGTGGGTCATAGCACAAGTCCTAAAGTCCATAATCTAAGTGTAGGGTCATCTACGGTTGGATTTAGGGTTTTATATAACACGAATGAACCGTGAAACATGAAGTCTATCACGTTGTTCATATGAGATGCATTATTAAGTGCTGCTAGTCATCGAAATGAAAACCCAAGTCATCATGAATTGAACATGAAACCTATGAGATGGATAAGAATCATTGTTGATGTATGCATTATTTCATGACAGCAGAGTTTCAATCGTTTACAAGTCACGGGGATGAATGTGTATTTAGAGTTAACCAAACGCTGTTTATAAAGTGACATGTAATTTGCGACTTACACTTAGTCTATCGGGTTTATCACTTGTGAATGACCAAATGAGATTTACATGACATCGAATTAGGAAATGTAAACCAAGCGTCATATGAAAGTGTATAGAATAAATATTTTGTAAACGAACGTTTTTGGACGTGTTACACACCTTTGCTGTGCCTGAAGTTTTACAATGTCAAGTTCATTCTTGAACACGTCAATGACATGGATACATTCCTAAAGTCCATAATCCAAGGGTAGGGCTATCTACGGTTGGATTTAGGGATTTCAGGTTCTAGGGCTTTATATAACACAAGCGAATGTTAACCGTGAAACATAAAGTCTGTTACTCTTGGTCATGATGTACATATGACACAAATTGTCAAGTTTTACCAGTCGCTGAAATGAAAGATGAAGAATAAAGTATAAAATAAAGTTAGAATCATTTCACTGTTTGTAAAGTTAGAAATAAAGTTGAAGTTTGTAAAGTAAAAATTAAAGATAGAATCATTTCACTGCTTGTAAAGTTGGAAATCAAGTTGATGATTGTAAAGTTTGAATTAATGTTAGAATCATGTCAGTGTTTGTAAGATAGGTGAAGCATAAAATGATGTTAGACTCATTTAAGTGTTTGTGAGATAGGTAGAGTATAAAATAAAGTTAGAAATAAAGTTGAATGTTCTGTAAACGGATGTTTTTAGATGCATGGATATGTTATGCACCTTTTCTGCAAATGAAGTCAACAATACAATGTCAAGTACATTCTTGAAAGCTTCAATGACATGGATACATTCCTAAAGTACATAATCTAAGGGTAGGGCTATCTGCGGTTGGATTTAGGGATTTAGGGTTTATATAACACAAGTTAATGTTAACCGTTAGTGTATACAATGTAGTACATTTATCAACTTAACCATTTGTGAATGAAATAGCTAAACTGCTAAAGTTCATAATCTAAGGGGTAGTGCTATCTACGTTTGGATTTAGGGATTTAGGGTTTTATACAACACAAGTTAATGTTAACCGTCAGTGTATGCAATGCAGTACATTTATTAACTTAACCATTTGTGAATGATATGGCTAAATTGCTAAAGTTCATAATCTAAGGGGTAGGGCTATCTACGGTTGGATTTAGGGATTTATATAACACAAGTTAATGTTAACCGTTACAGTATAGTACATTAATTAACTTAACTATTTGTGAATGATATAGCTAAATTGCTAAAGTTCATAATCTGGGGGGTAGGGTTGTCTACGGTTATATTTAGGGATTTAGGGTTTTATATAACACAAATTAACGATCTCTTTTAGTGTAGAATACATGCAACACATGATGCATATGTTCGCTTTTTAAAATGACTTTGAATGTAAGACTTAATTTCATGGTGAAAAGACAGGTTTCATATCGTTGATAAGGGATAATTACATACTCATTATGTTATACACTTTACATTTGATGCAGTCAGCTGAAATGTGATTGATACATGTTCAATAGAAGAGTTGAATACATTGTATGCATTCCGGTGATTGGAATAATAAGTGTGTAAAGAGTTGATTAGGAAAATATATAATAGTCAACGTATGAAAGTTTCTTGTTATGCAAGCTAGGAATATGCAAACATTCATTAATTAGTCAGTGTTGTGCTTTAGCATCCATGTTTTGTACAAGGTAGGATTCGTCGGATGTGTTATGACGAATGGTTGGATAAATTCATTAAGCTTTGAGTAACACAAACCAAGTATTAAAACGAAAAGCATAAGTGATAAAAAATTTGTGACATGAAAGACTTAAGTATATAATGCTAAACATAAGGTAATGATGATGGATAGAAATAAGTGATGTAATTAATGTCTTGTCTCACATGTGTTTACTTGCACGCTTACTGTAATTATCATGGTGATAGAACTGTAAATCTCATCAGTATGACTTTTACAATGTGAAGCATCTTGGGACTCTAGGTAGACAATGACCAAAGAGTAAATAAAACCTAAGTGAAATACAGGGTCATACAGAGGTCTAGGATTCTACGACGTTTGTAGTGTTGATATGAATGTTGTTCAACAGATTGGAAGCGTTAAATGATCTGCTGATATATTTTACAGTAAACAAGAAAATCAGTAAGAGGAGTGATAGGAAAACGTCTTCAGAAATGCAGACAAGTGGAAACTCTACTAAATGACTACATGCACGGATTTTATCATCCATCATCAAGGTGAATTTAGTTCAACAAGTTACATGAATGTTAAAAGTCGCATGCTGACAGAGACATAAGTTTACTAAATTCACAGTTATAGTATCACAGTTTATTTACATCTGAAAGCTTATGTAAGTAAGACTTGATCATTGATAGACTTCACATTGCATGTTATGTTGAATGAATAGTTGAATTGATATTCATAAATGGAAGGTCGATATATCGAGAAATAGTGTTAAGTCTCGGTGTATATGTCGTAAATGTTTTCATAATGCGCATGAAGCAACATACTTATCAGTCTGGTCAGTTGGACTTTGCCATCTAATATTTTTTCTTTATATTCTCTTTCTCTCTGTATGCCGGTGTCTGTTATTTTCTTCTTGCACAAGGTTGGTTGTTAGGTAGGGCTTGTAGTGGTTTGGGAGTAGGTAGTGTAATATGGGATGCACATTGAGAAGAATAAATTGAGTGTATGTATTAGAATAAATCTGGTCAGTTGGGTAGTTCTCCGTTTACTTTTTTCTTTACATTCTCTTTCTCTGTCTGCCTGTGTGTGTTTTCTTCTTTGTATCTGGTTGGGTAGGTGTTATGACTTTCTAACTTGGGTTCTTTTTATATTTGAAGGAATGTGTTGATAGAGCATGATAGTAGGAAAATATCACGGATAGTATTTTTTTATATTGCAAGAGGTATAGTATCATGGTTAGTAAGGTACCAGCCAAATGATGTCATTTGCTTTTTCTCATTTAGTATAGTGTTCATTAGTTTAGTGTATATATAAGTCGGCATTTTATTCTAACACGCTCATACACGCATACACATACTCACACACATACACGGAATTTGTACGCAAGGAGCTGCTAGCTTACTAACAATGATACTATACCTCTTGCAATATAAAAAAATACTATCCGTGATATTTTCCTACTATCATGCTCTATCAACACATTCCTTCAAATATAAAAAGAACCCAAGTTAGAAAGTCATAACACCTACCCAACCAGATACAAAGAAGAAAACACACACAGGCAGACAGAGAAAGAGAATGTAAAGAAAAAAGTAAACGGAGAACTACCCAACTGACCAGATTTATTCTAATACATACACTCAACTTATTCTTCCCAATGTGCATCCTATATTACATTACCCACTCCCAAACAACTACAAGCCCTACCTAACAACCAACCTTGTGCAAGAAGAAAATAACAGACACCGGCATACAGAGAGAAAGAGAATATAAAGAAAAAATATTAGATAGCAAAGTCCAACTGACCAGACTGATAAGTATGTTGCTTCATGCGCATTATGAAAACATTTACGACATATACACCGAGACTTAACACTATTTCTCGATATATCGACCTTCCATTTATGAATATCAATTCAACTATTCATTCAACATAACATGCAATGTGAAGTCTATCAATGATCAAGTCTTACTTACATAAGCTTTCAGATGTAAATAAACTGTGATACTCTAACTTGCACTTAATTATAGCAACTATTTCATGTGTTCTATCCTATACACTCAAAACCTGCAACGACATTTATTCTATTACACATTGAATCTGTAGACATGATGCATTACATTAAAACTTCGATATCAAATACCATCATAAAATTTTTAGCAGTAGCTGACTTAAGACTTGACCTGATTCCCACATTCATGTCATCAGTTATTCTTCTATCACATACTCATCAATATGAAAGCCTTGCATTTACTTAACTCTTCATATATTCGTGTCACGTAGTTGCTTTTGGAAATAGCTTTTCATGTACAGTTGGCACAACCCATACTCCAGTCATTACATGCTATTCCTACTTTCGCACACATAGTGCCTTGTCTCCATCAACAAGTTACTTCTATATAACTTTTACATGAATTACTTTCATAAACCAACAGTCCTAATGCTGTGTGATTATATCTCGAAATGGTACTGTTGTTTATTCTAACTATGTCACTGATTCAAACAGTTAAGTACACTACCTATTCACTGAACTTTGCAATCTCAATCTTTGCTTTCGTCGAATATGAACCTCTAGTTTACATACAACAATTATGTTATGTGTTCTATCTTATACACTCAACCAGTAGAGATATTCATTCTGTTACATCCATGAACATGACGTGATAAAATTCATATAATCTCAAAACCTTTTAACAGCGCATGTCTTCAAACATATGCTGAATCCCACATAGCTTCTTTGCTACACTACCAATTCATTTCAATGCGAGCTAATCTTGCATCACTCATTTCATGCGACATAACTTTTCACTTTACTTATTCCTACAATGCTACTACTATGTGTTCTAAACTTTATGAGATCACTTTCACTTCTATCTCACACTTTCACCATCATATAACTAAGTGAATAAAGTTGATGATACATTATCTGACTAAACTCATTGAGTCACATTCTACACGAACAGATATTGCTAACATGGATCACATAAAACGCTAAGTCTTGTTATAGGGTTGACTATGCTATGGACTTAGTGATTTATCAATGTAACTTGCACTTCTAAAACGCTAAATCCCTAAATCTTAACACAGGGAAACCGATCCTATGGTTTTAGTGATTTAGGAGTTTTGCTGTATAATTTAGTAAACTTATGTCTCTGTCAGCATGCGACTTTTAACATTCATGTAACTTGTTGAACTAAATTCACTTTGATGATGGATGATAAAATCCGTGCATGTAGTCATTTAGTAGAGTTTCCACTTGTCTGCATTTCTGAAGACGTTTTCCTATCACTCCTCTTACTGATTTTCTTGTTTACTGTAAAATATATCAGCAGATCATTTAACGCTTCCAATCTGTTGAACAACATTCATATCAACACTACAAACGTCGTAGAATCCTAGACCTCTGTATGACCCTGTATTTCACTTAGGTTTTATTTACTCTTTGGTCATTGTCTACCTAGAGTCCCAAGATGCTTCACATTGTAAAAGTCATACTGATGAGATTTACAGTTCTATCACCATGATAATTACAGTAAGCGTGCAAGTAAACACATGTGAGACAAGACATTAATTACATCACTTATTTCTATCCATCATCATTACCTTATGTTTAGCATTATATACTTAAGTCTTTCATGTCACAAATTTTTTATCACTTATGCTTTTCGTTTTAATACTTGGTTTGTGTTACTCAAAGCTTAATGAATTTATCCAACCATTCGTCATAACACATCCGACGAATCCTACCTTGTACAAAACATGGATGCTAAAGCACAACACTGACTAATTAATGAATGTTTGCATATTCCTAGCTTGCATAACAAGAAACTTTCATACGTTGACTATTATATATTTTCCTAATCAACTCTTTACACACTTATTATTCCAATCACCGGAATGCATACAATGTATTCAACTCTTCTATTGAACATGTATCAATCACATTTCAGCTGACTGCATCAAATGTAAAGTGTATAACATAATGAGTATGTAATTATCCCTTATCAACGATATGAAACCTGTCTTTTCACCATGAAATTAAGTCTTACATTCAAAGTCATTTTAAAAAGCGAACATATGCATCATGTGTTGCATGTATTCTACACTAAAAGAGATCGTTAATTTGTGTTATATAAAACCCTAAATCCCTAAATATAACCGTAGACAACCCTACCCCCAAGATTATGAACTTTAGCAATTTAGCTATATCATTCACAAATGGTTAAGTTTTATGACTTTAGTTTATTCTTCACTTATCTTGCAAACAGCGAAATGCTTGTGACTTTATTTTATACTTTACCTATCTCACAAACACTGAAATGATTCTAACATTAATTCAAACTTTACAATCATCAACTTGATTTCTAACTTTACAAGCAGTGAAATGAATCACATATTATTCCTAGCATTACAAACACTGAAATGATTCTAACATTAATTCTAACTTTACAAACTTCAACTTTATTTCTAACTTTACAAACAGTGAAATGATTCTAACTTTATTTTATACTTTATACTTCATCTTTCATTTCAGCGACTGGTAAAACTTGACAATTTGTGTCATATGTACATTATGACCAAGAGTAACAGACTTTATGTTTCACGGTTAACATTCGCTTGTGTTATATAAAACCCTAGAACCTGAAATCCCTAAATCCTACCGTAGATAGCCCTACCCTTGGATTATGGACTTTAGGAATGTATCCATGTCATTGACGTGTTCAAGAATGAACTTGACATTGTAAAACTTCAGGCACAGCAAAGGTGTGCAACACGTCCAAAAACGTTCGTTTACAAAATATTTATTCTATACACTTTCATATGACGCTTGGTTTACATTTCCTAATTCGATGTCATGTAAATCTCATTTGGTCATTCACAAGTGATAAACCCGATAGACTAAGTGTAAGTCGCAAATTACATGTCACTTTATAAACAGCGTTTGGTTAACTCTAAATACACATTCATCCCCGTGACTTGTAAACGATTGAAACTCTGCTGTCATGAAATAATGCATACATCAACAATGATTCTTATCCATCTCATAGGTTTCATGTTCAATTCATGATGACTTGGGTTTTCATTTCGATGACTAGCAGCACTTAATAATGCATCTCATATGAACAACGTGATAGACTTCATGTTTCACGGTTCATTCGTGTTATATAAAACCCTAAATCCAACCGTAGATGACCCTACACTTAGATTATGGACTTTAGGACTTGTGCTATGACCCACGTGATTAAATGTCATGGAACTTATGGCTAACCCTCACACACTCAACGTTTGTAACAAGACTTTACCTGGTTTTATAAAGCATTCACCACTGTAGTACTTACTATATGACCTTTTGACACTGTGAAACAATCTACACAGTGCAGTAAAACCTTCTAAACCTTTCTAGTGGTGTGGTGAACACTGTTTTCATATAACATTCTAAACTCTCAGTCTCACTGCAGTAGAAGACTGCTTTTAGTAAACCTGATGAAGTATTCAGCAATCTAACAGTCATGGAGTTTGAATTTTCTGATAAGGGAACATTTGGCAACTGTCTCCACTCAACATAAAACTTTCTACCACTGTGAAAGTAAGTTACAAGACAATCTACACTGTGCAGTAAAACCTTTTCGATAAAACTTTCTAGTGCTGTGGTGAACACTGTTTTCACATCAGAACATTCTAAACTCATACATTCGTAATGTGTGAGGAAGTACAACACTACAGGACTTCTTATTTCATAAACCCTATGAGATACAGTGCGGTACTGATAAGCACTGCGGTAGGGATGTAGGAACATTTTCCTATCTTTAGTCTTAATACAAGACAAACAACGTTCGGAAGTGAAACATCTTTATACATTTTACTCCAGTAAGCATCTTTCATAAAACCTACGATATACATTGCAGTTATGAACGTTTTCCAGTCGTTATGTGACTGAGTATGAGGTTTGAAGAGCTTGCATACTAAATAAGAGAGAAGTGTTTCATGTTCGTATTTGGTACGTGAGTGATCTCCCTTTCATTCCATTCATCATTTCGTTTCCGTGATAGAGACAGTTCTTAAAAGAACTCATGGGTCATTCTCATCAACTTAGGTTGTCAACGTTTTTAACACTCAGTGCAATGGAGATGTTTTAAAGTAACCTCCGACAGATGGCTAAATGTCACCCTGGCGGTCAGAGCACTACGTCGAGACGATAAGGCAACCACTTGCAATGACGCAGAGAGGTTTAAGAAGGACTACAATTGCCGAATATCCCATGCGGTACTCTTCGCTGCGGATTCCATCGCCACCCAAAAGGGACGCCCGTCGATAGGAGGTATTACACCGAACATCTCTTTACCATGCACACTTTGAGTGTAGGCAAGACGTGAGAATGATTTGATAGCAAACCACTTCTGTTAGCAGAGAATGGATAAAGTGATTTGATAGCAGACCCTCTGATATCAGAGGGTGGAAACTCAGCCAAGATTTCACCTATCAGCAGACACATAAAACTTAGAGTGATTTGATAGCAAAGTATCTGTTAGCAGAGGATGGATAAAGTAACACCACCCCTGATAGCAGAGGGAATAAGAGGCCTGATAGCAGGACCCACAGGTTGTAGAGTGGTTTGATAGGAAATGTCCTGAGACACCAACCTTTAGTGCAATGGAGATTTTATAAAGTAACCTGTGGCAGATGGCTAAAGTACTCTGACCCGGCGAGAGAAAGCATCAATTTCATCCTCTTATTTTCACTATCACTACATTGCAGCATGGAAAAATCTTCTATCCAACTTCGATCCAAATGATGATTTATAACATACTCATCTAGACCCATTAGTCTTTCAACTAAAGCCCCAGCTTTAATATTTTCATTTACATTTGTTACACTTTCTATAGCTTTCAACGAATAGCCAAGGTCTCTTGCTACAAACCATGAAGTTGGGAAGCGAATGCAACTTTTCATCTTCAAATAATATCAAATGATGATGAGTGTCGAGAATGGACACTCAGTTGAATATGCTTGATATGACTTGTACACCTTTACAAGTGTTGATGACTCAGTGAAATCTAACTTCGGTTTTATAACTCTTGTTCATTCATATATTTTGTCAGTAGCGAAATATACTTTATCTTTCATTTCAATGACTGGTAAGACTTGATAATTTGTCTCATGTGTACATTATGACCAACGTGATAGACTTCATGTTTCATCTAACGGTTAACATTCACTTGTGTTATATAAAACCCTAAATCCCTGAATCCGATCGTGGAGAACTCTATCCTTCAGATGATGAACTTTAGGACTTGTGATGTGTGGTATGACCAATGTGATGGACTTAGGAATGTCATGGAACTTATTGCTAACCCTAGATTCTCTCACACACTCAACGTTTGTGACAAGACTTTACCTGGTTTTATAAAACATTCAACACTGTAGTACTCACTATAAAACCTTTTAACACTGTGAAACAACGAAATCTACACAGTGCAGTAAAGCCTTCTAAAACTTTCTAGTGCTGTCCAGATGGATGTACTCGTACATTGACAACATTGACTGCAGAAACATTTTGCTCATACTGCTCTCATAAAACTGTTTTCAACGTTCGCGAAGTCTCTACTTTCACACAATCATGTCAATGTTTTTGACTTCTTACAAAACTTATTTCAACGTTTGCGTTTAGAGTTTTATAAAAATCATTTCACTTGACATCTACTCTTATAAAAATCATTTAGACTGATGACAACACTTTATACTTTTATAAAACACATTGAAACTCATGATAACACTTTAACCTTTCTGCTTTACCAAACATTATTTAAACGGATAACTATACGTTAAGAATTAATGAAAGTCAACTTTGCTTTTCACAAACATCATCTGTCACTGGATGTTTTAACAAACACTACACAACTGATTGTTATTTTTCAATACTGAACTTTCATTCTATACACTGAATGAGTCTTTCATGTTGACTCTATCATGCTTATTAGTTTTCTCCATCCTTTATTTGATTTTATAAAACATTCCTACCCTGTTGAAGTGTGGATGACATAGCGATTCCTATCAACAACGTTTCATGATAAGAGATTGCTTGCTACAGAAGAGAGAAGCATGTGTTGCATGTGGTGGTCCCCCGTTTGATCATCCCTCCGTCAGACAGAACTTAAAAGAACGGATTCTCCACTCAGTGTAATAGAGATAGATTACCTTCGACAGATGGTAACCGTGACGGTCACATTGAGACATAAGAATTAGAAACCTTTGACTTGAGAAACCTTAGACTTAGTCAGTCCCTTCTTTTGGAACACGTCATACCTTGACTCGATAGCAAGTCAGATGTTTGAGTTAAGACTCACTCGGTGCAATGGAGAATTTATAAGGAAACCTGTGACAGATACCTAAGTGTCGCCCTGACGTTCAAAGCGCTACGTAGAGGAATAGAAGCCACAACGACCGTTGGAAAGTCGGATTAAGGAAGTTTCAACCCCATGCGGCACTTATCACTGCGGGTCTCACCGCCGTCTCGAAAGATCGCCCATCGACAGGACATCATTATACCGAAGTTCTCCTTGCCATGCACCTTTTGAGTGGTTTGGAATTTGCCTGATAGCAGAGTCACCGACACTTACCAAAAGCAAATGTGAAGAACTATCTCAACTTTCTTCCTTTTATTGGATGCTTCCTACGCTGTGAATGGTCGAGATCGCTCGTCTCATCAGAAGACTTGCTTCTATGACATTGTAAATGCCTTGGTTGAAGTCAGGAGGGTCGAAAACCCCAGAAAACCTCCAAAAATAGCGAATTTAAAGTTTTTGGCATTTAGTACTTCATAAGTAGTCTATGACTTGACCCGAATCATGACCTTACAAACAAACGTTGAACGAAGTCCATCCGATTCCTACAAGCAGAGAACCACGCCTTTAAAGTTTAGGCCTACTGCGATGGAGTCATCTGATGAGAGAGAGAGGTGAATGACCCTTTCTCTTCTCAGCCAATGCACCTAATGACATAGTGTCCCATCACATGTTGCAGTCAAAGATCAGTGGTAACAGTGGACAAAAGACATCCACTTCTGCACGACATGACGCAAAACATGCTCCATCCTGGACAAAATCCCTTCTCTGCTTGTAGTCTCACCCTCTCTCCCGGAGATGTCAGGTCAAGGTCACTCCTCCTGCCTCTGCTTGTAGTCTCACCCTCTCTCTCTCCCGTAGAGGCCAGGTCAAGAGCACTCCTGCCTCTGCTTGTAGTACCCATTACAATACACTTAGTAATGCATCACGCCTTCACATTTTTCCGTTTTTAGCACTACTTATAAAACCAGCAGTAGTTACATCACGTACTTCTTGACGCGGAACGGTAACCTAAGGTCACGCGAGGTCACGGCGATGACTCATCACTGCTCATTTTGGCCTTGAATTTGGGATGGGCTCACTACTCTTTAATAATGCATGGTAAACTATTTGAACAGGTTGAACTTTCATGAAAATTTTTGTATTTTTTATGGCATATTTTTATTTCTTTATGTCTGATTTATAGTTTACATGTAATATGTACAAGATATTAAAACTTGATGACATTGTACGCGATGACAGCTAAATATCGATACATCACCCGTCTAACAGGCATATATGATCGTTTTGGCAATTTTGTATGAGAAACAAATTTATGAGACGGCTATCTCAATCTTATACGTCGTTTTGAGCAAAATCCGCTGTCATAATGTGATAATATGGAAACATGTGTAAATACATCATGAGTAATGCGATATTATTGGCACAATATGCTTGATTGTCATTGATATTAGGTATGGCAACACGAGATATTTAAATGCCTGACAGCTATTCTTCATTTTCAAAATTACTTTTGGACTTGTGTTTTTTATACATTGTATCCAGACTTTTCTACTGTACATCCTTGATGTAACCACGATACAATGAAATTGGTTCATAGTTTCAACGAGTTAGTTTTTCTTCACATTGAATGATTTAACGACATCTATTCGTTCTGGATCAATTTACAAGTACATTACAAGTATATTCTCTGCAAATTTTCAGCTTATAGAGATAATCAACTGATAATAAATGTGAATACATGACGCAGCAGATATGAAACACATGACAATAGTTTAACCATAGACCCTTTGCTCCAACAAAATATATCAAAAGATTAGTCATCACGCATAATCATGTCAAATATGGCTCATCCCCCCAATCATAAACACAAATTGACGCCACTGGCGGTGACACGCGCTGTTCACCTCGAAGTTGTCAGCTCACTAAATGAAACCCACACCTCCCTCGCGATCCGCCTATTCATGGCTCTGCGTGGTCGAGTCATCTCATTCAACAGTGACAACGGCACATCGTTCACCTGCTTTCGAACGCTACTCAAAGGTGAAGTCGAATGGTTTCTTATCCCAGTTCGTTCGCCTTGGTGGGGCGGGTTCTGGGAGAGGATGGTAGGAACAGTGAAGAGAGCACTTATCGCTACACTCTCTCGTGCTTCTCTTTCCTTAATTTAACTACAGACAGTCGCAGCAGAATGCGCAGAGCGAATTAATCGTCGCCCTCTGTGCATCATCAATGAAGATGAGGGTGACGAGCCCCTCACACCTGCACACTTCTTGTATGGCTGCCCGCCTCCGGCCCTAACAGACCGTTCGATCAGTGACAGCACCTCACTACCACCTGAGAGCCTTAGTCATCGCTGGAGACATCGACTTCGAGTTGCTGAGCACCTGTGGAATCGCTGGCGCCGAGAATATCTTCCTCCTCTGAGAAATTGGCGGCGCACGCTAAGAGACTCGCAAATTCCGAAGACTGGAGACATCGTATTGGTGGACGGGAAGCCTCATCCGCGCTCTCGTTGGGCCGTGGGCAGAGTCGGTTCTGTCCACAATGGTCGCGACGGACACGCACGCGCGGCTGATGTTATCTCCAAAGGGCGGACTAGCCGGCGTGCGATTCAGCACCTGTACCCTTTAGAAGTTGTCTGACATTATTCCGCTCTCCTGCGTTCGCAGCCCTGGGGAGCTCTGTGAACAATTACATGTGCTTGGTCGCTTGTCAGTGTAATCCTAGAGAAGATAAATAACTTTCTCTGCTATGGACTCGTCCATTTCCTTGCCTCGTGACATGCGGAAATGACTTATGTCAAAGGTCAGACTGTCTCGTTCATCTCCAATGTTAATGTTTCTTGCACAACAAAGTTTGATCTGATATAGAGAGGTTCTTTTTCTCTCTCTCCTCTTAGAGTGGGCTAGCTTTCCACAGAAATAAAACAAGTTTCCTATCTCGAATCATACGTGGAGAACAAGTTCACCAAAAATTTGGATGTTTGTCAGTTAACGCTTGCCTTAAAAATTGAGGGTCGTTTAGATGTCACGGATTTCAAAATAAACATTGAACACTTCAAGTTTATTAATGAAATTCCCCGGGTTCTCATACCATTCTTTCATTTTAGAATCTCATCACTTTGCTTGTGCACAGTTAATGACTTAAATTTTTAAAAAACGGGGACATGTGAAGATTCGAAAAGCATCGGCTGAGCAGATATTATTTCAATATTTTATTTCTATTTGTAGAATCTTTTCTTTCGACACGACTTGAACGTGACGTTGTAAAGCCTCGTTTACACTAGGCCATTGAGTGTCGGGACATTAGATTTGGAGCGTCAGTCTTCGCCGTCACACGCGCGCACCTGCGTTCTCACACGAGAAATGGGTGGGGCGTAGCGTGAGGGAACTTATCGACTAGAGAATCGAGACACTAACTTGAGTTGTAGGGTGGTACAACTTGAAGAGGACACTAAACGATTATGATGCGTTCGCGGAATAAAAATTTTCATAGAAATGTATCTTCCATACGGTCAATGTATTTGTTATCTCGTACTGATCAAAATGATGTTAGTTTAATTGAAATCGATACTATAGATGGATAGTTATGCATTACAATAACTTCTGTGGTCTTCAGCGGCTGCGACATTGTTTTACGTTTTTTAATTAGTCAGCTGTTTATCACGTTATGTGTTCAAAATGTATTTTTGTGATTTCTCCGCTAATACAGAACAGATTTCGACGATCTAAACTGCGTTATAATCCTTGTAGAAAGACGGATAAGCATGAAAATTCAAATATATTCCAATCCTTTATTGCCATAACAATTTAAACGTTAAGATGACAATATCAAAGCTGTTCATAAAAGAGTCTCAATAGTCTAGTGTCTTGCAACTTAAAAGCAGTCGTGTAAACATCCACGACAGGCCACTGCGATGGCGTATCGAGGGCGTCGCGCGCGCTTTTATGTGGCAAGAATCTGTGCCATTTCAAGTCAACTGTCCCGACAATCAGTGGCCTAGTGTAAACGAGGTTTAATAAACAGGGATGTGATTGACCAAACGAAAAAAAATCAGGAAACCAATTTTTGAAGGGGGCCCAATGTAAACAGTCATTGCTGCATTAACAGTAGAACCATTAGTTCAGGACATTCACATTGCCTGGTATAGTTCGATTATAAGCAAGTAATTAAGGGAAGCAAAATGAAAACAAAAGCAACGCGCTAAGTAATGAATGTAGTCCATTATAGTATGTATATATATAATAACACATATATTTACATATACATATTTATATATTTATATACATGTATATATTATTATAGTCTATGTGTATATGTCGTGCATGTTAATTTGTCTTGTCCACATCCCTGAATAAATTGATGATGTTTGATACTAACTGAAAGCGGTTGAATAAGTAGGTTGCAAAACTAGAGTTTTTTGTAGCAACTGTAGCACGCGTGGAAGGTTGCCCTACATGCTGTTCGGATTAACTGAAAATTAATAGACTACCGGGATCCCAGCCGGGACTAGTCCGAGCTCATGCAAGACTATTCTACATTCTTCTGTATTGTAATCCTTTACCTGTATGTACTTGTAAGTTTGCGACCTAAAGCTAGTTGTGAATTTAAATTCTGTAGAAATATTCACAAGGCTTATATATATATATATATATATATATATATATATATATTTTTCAATGTACAGCAAAAAGAATTGCATGTTCCGAACTAGTTTCGATGTACGCGTATATTTACATCATCTTCAGCGGTTACAAAAGAGTCACAAAATTGCGTACAAGTCAATTTTATACAACATTGGATAAAATCAGCTTTCTCTTCATTTACATTTGCAATAAAAGTCGTCACCAAATCGAATACGTCACTTGTCACATGTCAACCGGTGTCATAAACACTCTGCGTCACAATCTAAGTGATAGTGAAACGATCCGTTCCGTTCATTCGCAAGGCAGTCAGAATCAGAATTGTTAGCTATCAAAATTGATTCGAGAATAAACGGAAATTTGTAGTAGCCCAAGATAGAAAAGTTATCTTGTTTCGGTGCATGCTCGTGCATCGAAACTTCAGTGTGAGTTGGGTAGCCTCTAAGGTGCTCACTAATGCGAGTGTTAAAGTGCCTAGTGGTGGCACCGATGTACCGCATCGAACAGTGGTCACAGGCATAATTGTAGACAATGTTTGATTTCAAGCCACTCGCAATCTTATCTTTATTTTGAAAAAAATCTCTGAGCTTGGAAGCTTTATAAGCGGGTTTAATAACAGCTTCAGAGAGACTTTGGTTAATTTTGTGGATCCTGCTATTCAATTCTTTAGAGCCTACTTGAATGAACGGAGGTGACCAGTAAATGATTTTTTTATCATTTTCCGATTTTGATTCAGTTTTGACCCTTGTCTGCACACAAGTTTTCTGCTCAATTTGTTGTTTTATTTTGAATAGTTTATCATCAGGAAAACCGTTATCTTTGAAAATCTCAATAATTTTGTCAGCAGCAGACTGATAAAGATCCCAATTTGAACAAATCTTGAACGCACGAGACAACAATGATCGAATTGCTGCCATTTTGTACTTCTCGGTAGCATAAGCGAAATATGGAGTATATACTATCGATATGAAATTCTCCAGACTGAAGAGTGACCTCAGTATCCAGAAATGTAATACTGTTGTTCCTACTCTCCTCAATAGTGAATTGGATGTTATCATCCACATTATTCAAAAAATTCAAAAAGGCGTTAGCTTCGCTTCTGTCTCTGGCTATGACAAAGCAATCGTCCGAAGCAATGACCTATGACGAAGAAATGTTTATTGAACCTGGCCTGCACGAACATTTTGTTCAGTTTTGATAAAAACTTTATCATCAGGTGGACGGTATGGCCATGGGCTCAAACCTTGGCCCTACCATGGCTGCTTTTGCGCTAGACATGATAGAAAGTAATTTTCATAAGTACGAAGGCAAATTGCCTTTCTTTGATCGTCGTTGCTTCGGACGATTGCTTCGTCATAGCCAGAGACAGTAGCGAAGCTAACGCCTTTTTGAATTTTTTGAATAATGTGGATGATAACATCCAATTCACTATTGAGGAGAGTAGGAACAACAGTATTACATTTCTGGATACTGAGGTCACTCTTCAGTCTGGAGAATTTCATATCGATTTCCACATGAAATCTACTAACACAGGAGTATATACTCCATATTTCGCTTATGCTCCCGAGAAGTACAAAATGGCAGCAATTCGATCATTGTTGTCTCGTGCGTTCAAGATTTGTTCAAATTGGGATCTTTATCAGTCTGCTGCTGACAAAATTATTGAGATTTTCAAAGATAACGGTTTTCCTGATGATAAACTATTCAAAATAAAACAACAAATTGAGCAGAAAACTTGTGTGTAGACAAGGGTCAAAACTGAATCAAAATCGGAAAATGATAAAAAAATCATTTACTGGTCACCTCCGTTCATTCAAGTAGGCTCTAAAGAATTGAATAGCAGGATCCACAAAATTAACCAAAGTCTCTCTGAAGCTGTTATTAAACCCGCTTATAAAACTTCCAAGCTCAGAGATTTTTTTCAAAATAAAGATAAGATTGCGAGTGGCTTGAAATCAAACATTGTCTACAATTATGCCTGTGACCACTGTTCGATGCGGTACATCGGTGCCACCACTAGGCACTTTAACACTCGCATTAGTGAGCACCTTAGAGGCTACCCAACTCACACTGAAGTTTCGATGCACGAGCATGCACCGAAACAAGATAACTTTTCTATCTTGGGCTACTACAAATTTCCGTTTATTCTCGAATCAATTTTGATAGCTAACAATTCTGATTCTGACTGCCTTGCGAATGAACGGAACGGATCGTTTCACTATCACTTAGATTGTGACGCAGAGTGTTTATGACACCGGTTGACATGTGACAAGTGACGTATTCGATTTGGTGACGACTTTTATTGCAAATGTAAATGAAGAGAAAGCTGATTTTATCCAATGTTGTATAAAATTGACTTGTACGCAATTTTGTGACTCTTTTGTAACCGCTGAAGATGATGTAAATATACGCGTACATCGAAACTAGTTCGGAACATGCAATTCTTTTTGCTGTACATTGAAAAGATATGAAACGATTGTGCACTCTCTGTTGTAATATATATATATATATATATATATATAATGGTACGATGACATAATGTTGATGTACGATGGCACCCTGCAACAATTCGACAACACCGTTGCTGCAAGCAGATATGCACACCTATGTGTCTTCTTTAAGTTGCACCTTGAGCACACGCGCGAGAATCTGAATGAGGTACTATTGTTCCATAAAACTTTCGCAAGTTGTTCGCTTTCAAGGAACAACTCTTCCATTTCAGTGACTTCCTCATTCTTAATTTTTCTACATGTGACGAATCTGCCTGGCCCACAATCCACATCCACATTCGTGAGGTAGTCAGTGTTTCTAAGTTGGGTTGCGTCAACAGCTAAGTGGTTGCAGTTGACAATTCATCCCTATCCCATTTCACGGGGGATGGATCCACACTTCTATGGTCCGAGAGCTAGCGCCAACTTGTGCAGGGAGGTAGTACATAAGTAGTAAGCAAGTGACAAATACTGGATAGCGCAAGATGGCCGCCGTCGTGTCTGAGTCCCCCCCCCTCTGGAACGACAGTGTCGTGGTGTGCCGTCCAGGTTGGCCGAGACAAGTCGCTGACGTCCCCCCCCCTCTGGAACGACAGAGTGTGAGACTCGGGTGAATGGGTCCGACCGCCTGGTGTACGTGGGCGACCGTCTAGGTTGACGTGGGCGACCGCTTAGGTTGTCTTGGATGGTGAAACGGAGGCCAGATTCGGATTCAGCGTGAAATTCTGCATCTGTATGGTGAATTTGAAAGCAATCGGAGATAAAAATTTTTTCGCTGACCCCCCCCCTTTGTTCTAACTTTGGTTCTAGTGGACGGATTTTGTTCGTTCGACTTGCATTGGAAAGAGGATGAAACACTGCTCGACCACATTTTTGGTTGCGAGTCAATCGGAGCAGCCGTTCAAAAGTTAGAGCGGTTACAAGATTTTAGGTCGGAGCTCACCTGAAAAAATCCTAAGTGTCAGAGTGACTTTGTATGGGAAAAATTTGAAAATTTTCCAAAGTGTGGAATTTCGACCTGGGACCGTCACCAAAACATTTTTCATCAAATTTTGAAATTTCACTGACGTCCCCTCCCCTCTGGACAGCTTGCTTCGATTTTGGCTTCCAGTGGACGGATTTTGTCGTGCGATAGCTCGTTTGAAAGCTAAGAGTGAGACAAATTCACTGAAAGAATTGGCTTGTTCCTATCTGTCTTCGTTTAGATGTGAGACGCCATTTAAGATTTTGGGACATTGGCGAAAAACGACAGAGTTAGATTTCGAATCAGCTTGATGTTATTGTCCAATGAGGATCATCATCCAATGAGAATCAAGCATTTCTTTATAAATAGCGAGCCTTCCACAGTGAGAATCATTCCATCGTTGAATCACACGAGTGACGGACGCACATTTTCTCTCTCTCTCTCTAGTTCCCTGTTCTATTATCCAACTAAAATGGTAAGTCGCTACTTCCCTCCCTCTCCTCCCTTGAACGTAAACTTAATACAATCTTTTTTCATTTTCAGGCATCTACTCCATCTGCTGCACTAGTAGGACAAAATGGCGGTCAAACGTTACAAGGTTCGCTACGGTCAGATCATCTACAACTGAGGCCAGTGGAAGAAACATCCAAGGTACATAATCCTACACCGCTACAGCGTAAATTTAAACAAGCCTTGCGTTATGATGATCATAGCGTAGTACTCCAAACGGGAATGCTCCGTTCCACGGATGTCAAGATAATGCACAATCAGTATGGGGACTACATACTGATCCCCGTGAGTCCGTACATTCGCCACCAACTTGATATTATTGAGGAGTACGTGACATTAAATATGGACATTCCTACTCCTCTTGCTCAAGAGTGGAAGGCGAGAGATGACAAGGATACTCCCTATAGAAAGATTTGGGATGGTAATCACATTTGCCTACCGGTATCACATTGGTGTACTTACTATAAGAAAGATGGAGATCATTCAATACCCATCAGATGTGATGAGCTCGGAGAAGGTACTTGGGATATCCTTTTCAAAGTGAATGGGCTATATTATGGTCGACACAAGGATAATAAAATAGCCTCTCTCTCCATGCATATGGAATCCATCCTATATATTCCGAAACCACCCAACGTGGACGACATAATTGATCAAATCCTTAACAGCAGTGGTACGAAGCGCAAGTCGGAGAAGAATGCTACATCAAAACGCAAATCAAAGAAGGAGAATTGCTAGTCCTTTCCTAACTCTACCCTATGACAATTCGCTTATGTGCTTTGAGTGTCGTAGACGTGGTCTTATTAGATACATTTTACTTCTTCGTTGCCATCATATCATTTGTGTATTTTGTCGTGAAAAGCATCGATGTAATTCTTCATTTTGTAATATGTTATAGAACGTTTCCTTAGATGTGTAAATTTCCGTTTTAGTCATCTATCATCATTTTTATGGATTGTGAGGGTGAACCTGTACAGGAGCTGAGTGCTATTGCTATGAACAATTGGACATATCAGATTGTTAGTGTCTATCATCAACATGCCAACTGCGATCCCAATGTTGATCAATGGGCGAGAAAACACATTCATGGACTTAATCTGAAATATTTGCAAGACTATGGCTTTTCTTGTGAAAGTGCTCTTCTTATTGACTTTAAACGATGGTTAGCTGCTTTCAATGTTATACGCATCTTTTGTAATAATCCTGGTAAGGAGAGGAAAGTATTTCCCAATCTAATCATTGATGATATTTTGCTCCCACCTTGGGATACTAGAGTGAATCAACATTATCATGAAGTCACGAAACGTTTTAAGGATTTGTGTGTTCCTATTTTGTCTGTTCGTTGTAGTAGCTACGTTCATAACCAATGCTTCTTTCCTCCTTACCTCAACACTGCCAAAGTCCTGTATGGTTATCATTGCTCGCTGTATGATAGTTACCAGCTGTATCTATTTTATCTCTTTCAAACCATTGATTTATAATGCATGCTTGTTACCGTTATTCAATAAATGTTACTATGAGAAGAGTTGTTGTTTTCATGCAATGGATGGGTTAGATAAAGGGCGATCATGTCTTTCTCAAACGACTGCGGAACATTACGTTTTCATAGGCAAAGTTTAAAAGGAGCTGTTCAAGATTATGTGATAAATTTTCATAAAGATGAGACCGACATCGAAGCAGTGGTTGATGATGCTAGCACTCTATTTCTAGAGTTAATGAATACATTCTCTGATAGCATTATCATGGCGCGATTAGTTGCGAAAATTAAGTTTAGTCATTTTGGAAAGCAAGAGGTGGAAAGTCGCTCTTTCCATTTTGCTTCTTATTCAATGGAAGTGGTAGATCACCCCGAAGAATTTTTTAAAAGACATATGATAAAAATTGCCGAACGTCTTAACGCATTTAACCATCATGGTAGCAGTCTAGTGATTGAAGCGATTTCAGATATTCACATTCAACTTTCCATAAACAAAAATTAAAAATGCAGTGGTACTTGATTGTAGCACAACTGGTTTTCGAGCTATGTCTGCTCACTCTCGAAGTATATTCCTTCTGTACATGCGTCTATTATTTAGAAAAGGCTAGCAAATTCATATCTTCAAAAAGACTTGCTATAGACATCAGTAACGGTGAAACTATGTGTTGCGATGTATGTAAGCGAAAGGATGGAAATGAAAAGCGCATCTTCAAGAGATGTAAGCATGCTTTTTGTCAACGCTGTTTCATACGTAATTGCATTCAACTTTGCCAATGTAACCACTGTGATATTGCTCATTTCGAGTGTCACTTATGTCGCAATAGTTAGTACCTATGCAAATGTGGTAAAGATAGGTTTTAGCAAAGACTAACACGAAAAATGGCGAAACGTAAAATGACGAAACGTAAAAGTCAAAAGTTTTCTTCAGCCATTCAAGCTCTCCGACGAATGAAAGCAAATCAGCGATACAATGCTATACGACATGCCAACGATAAATTCATTCATGAAATTATTTCTCATGTGAGAAAGTTGAGGACGAAGAAATTAGCACCAAAACAACGAAAGTTACTTAAGCGATATGCTACGAAATTGCGTTTCATCTCCAATCCTAAAGTCACCCTTCAAAGAAAGAGGAAAACTCTAACACAAAAGGGCGGTTTCCTTTCAGCAATACTTCCGATGTTAGCTCCTGTCGTGGGTAACCTATTGGGAAATATCTTTGGCTCTAAGCGTTAATTATGCAAATGTTGAGTCTCAAAGTAATAAAATGGATTTCAGACTTCAATGTGATAAAGTTCTGACTGTATCAGGTCCATCTCATGCAGGTAAAACTGTTTTCACGCTGAATTTATTGGATAAAAGAAGGGAGTTGTTTAGGGAAGCTATCAATCGAGTGATTTGGTGTTATGGTATTTATCAACCGTCGCTGTTTCAGGAATTGCAAAGTCGCAACTTTATTCGACATGAAGGAATTATTGCAGTGGATAAACTTCAGTCTAATGATGTTGTTGTATTGGATGATTTATTAAAAGAAAGTAAGAATTCAAAAGATGTTACAGATATGTTCACTCGCGCAGCACACCATAAAAGGTGCTTTATCATCTATATCACACAAAATTTGTTTCCTGATGGAAAAGAAGCTCGTACACGAAACCTGAATACACACTATTATGCTATTTTCAAGAATCCGCGAGATAAAAGTCAATTTGAAATTTTAGCGCGACAAGTTGCACCCAGAGGATCAAAAGCCTTAATTGAAATTTTTCAAGCAGCTACTGAAAAACCATACGGTTACTTATTCATTGACTTTACGCAAGAGTGTCCGGAAGAATTTAGATTTCGAAGTGATATTTTGAAAACTCCCATGATTATCTACAAACTATGAGTTCTTATTCTCGCATGATTGTTATTCCTCAGGATGAATATGTACAATTGACTGCCATGCAGCAAGTAAAGCAACCTCTTGCAAATCAAATGTATAGGAAAGAAATAGATTATCAGCAAAATGTTCACATCAAAGATCCACATCGTGCTGTATTATTACAATCGGAAACTGTTGAGCAATTAAAAAACTTGAAGAATAAGATGCGTGACTCTGTATCGACTGCAACACCTTTAGCATCTCGCGCACATGCCATATCTCTTTTCAACAGTATTGAACCCCATCTGAATGTAAATGATAGAGGAGAAATCATTACAGATGAAAATAAAGTGATTGATGCTTCACGTTATGAAGACTTGATTCAGTATGCGACACGTAGAAAGCGCCGTCAGGGCTATGTTCCACCTGGTTGGTCATACTTTCTTAAACTATTGAAAAAGCATAATGTGCCAAAATTTGCTTTGAATAATGAGACATTGAAAGAACTTGATTCAACAGTGGCTACTGCTCCAATGCTTCAGACGATGAAAATGTCAACAAATTGGTTTAAGGCGTCACCTGCTACATCCCCTCCCACACTCACTAAGCAAACAAGAGGAAGAACTCGACGCTCGACGTAGATCTACATCGCCACTAAAACTAGTAAAAGGAAAACGTAAAACAGCTCCTCCCAGGAAATACATGTTCTCAGACTATTAATATGAAGCAGATGTGTTGCTTGCCATGTAATGAGCCGCCAGAGGTGAATGTCGTTGTCACTTGCACTTGCTGCGCCAGCTCTCACAATGAAACCCCTAAGCAATGTGAACACGATCGCAAAACCGCTAAAGCTAAATGCTGCAGTTGTTGTAAATGTAGAAAGGCAAGAAAGCAAAAAGATGAGAAGGAGGAAAAAGAGTCAGTCGTCATCGACTGAACGTTTGAAGTCAATCTATTATGATGTAAAACATCCGGCAGGATTTGCATCGATCAAGAAATTATCAAAAGCGAGTGGTCTTCCACAATCACAAGTGAAACGATGGTTAAAGGGTCAGGCTACCTATACACTCCACAAACAAGCGAAAAAGAAGTACCGCACCCGCCATTATATAGTTCATGACATCGATGAACAGTGGCAAGCAGATTTGTGCGATGTTGCCTCCATTTCAAAACATAACTCGGGCAATAATTTTATTTTAACCGTCATTGATATTTTCTCGCGTTATGCGTGGGCTCAACCTTTAAAAACTAAAGAAGGGAAAGGAGTAGCAAAAGCATTCCAAACAATTTTTCGAGAAGGTCGGATTCCAAAAAGAATTCAGAGTGATCAAGGAAAAGAGTTTGAAAATCAGCATGTGAGAAGATTATTTGAGAGGCATGACATTGAGTTGTTTAGTGTAAAGAGTGCTTATAAAGCTGCACTCGTTGAACGTTTTAATCGCACATTAAAAAATCGCTTGTGGCGACATTTTACTGCCAACTTAACACAAAATTGGACAAAGGTTCTACAAGATACACTCCATGCCTACAATCACTCTATCCATCGTTCTATTGGACTCAGACCAGTAGATGTAAATGCTGACAATGTAGATAAAGTGCGCGAATCATTCCAACGTAAACGCACTCATTTGAAAAGTGATGTGAAAATTGGTGATAAAGTTCGTATCTCAAAAGTGAAAAGTGTTTTTGCTAAAGGGTACCTTCCGAATTGGACAGAGGAGGTATTTACAGTATCAAGGATTAATCAAAAAGACTCTCCGACCACCTACAAGTTGAAAGATTACGATAATGAAGAAATTGAGGGTAGCTTTTACCGCGATGAGATTGAGGTAGTCACTGAAAGTGAAACATATTTGGTAGAGAAAATCATTCGATGTAAAAAACGGCAAGGTGAAGAATGGTGTCTTGTTAAATGGACTGGTTACCCTTCAAGTATGAACTCTTGGATGCGTCGTGCCGACATCTTTCATCTAAGTGATCGACAGTGATTCATGCAAAGTTGTAACTAACAATGTTTAGGGTTTGAGCTATGAATCCAACTGCCTCATTTTATTCACGACCCTCCTATGTAAGTGGTGGAGGACAAATTTACATCGGCGCTCGCCGCCAACGTGGAGGTAGCATACTTGGTGCACTGAAATCTGTTGTAGCACCTCTCATATCCAATGTCGGTAGATCTTTTAAAACGAAATGTTTTAAGTAATGCCGTTGGCTTTGCTGGTGATGTTGCTAGTGATCTTTCCAGAGGTAGAAGTTTTAAGAGCAGTTTGTTGAATCGTGGGAAGGAACGCGGTTTAAAAACATTGAAGCAGACCTTTGCTGGTGTTACTCAAGGAAAGAAATCACCTAAACGAATGAAAAAAGGAAGGAGGAAACATCGCGGAGCTGGTAAGGCGCGATCTTCAGTCAAAAGGCATTCACGCAAACGTCGCAGAGGCTCTAATCATTCATCAGGCGCTAAACGACGACGCTGCTATAACTTCTAATCATGGAGTGTAAAACTTCCGGTTTTTGTTTGTTCGATCAACAAGCCATACAGACAGATATTCTTAGTTCAAGTATTGTAGATTATCATCCTCGAACAGCTGAGAATGCTGGCCCCATTGAATTTGTTATTCCTGGTGGTAGTGATGACTACATAGATTTGAGTTATGCGATGCTTGATTTGAGGTTTAGAATTCAGCAAGCAGATGGAACTGCTATTGACGATGCACATAAAGTTGGACTGAACAATTTACCATTGACTACATTACTTCGTGATGTTTCTCTAACGATTGGAGAGCAGCAGGTGGAAGGTGGTCAAAGCGATTATCCCTATAAATCATATTTCAATCATGTATCACAGTTTCATCCAGCAGCACAAAAAAGTCATATGGAAGCCATGGGATGGTACAGAGATGAAGCAGGAAAATTTGATGTTGAAACAAACAGTGGCTTTGTAAAGCGATCTGCTATGATTAAAGATAGTAGAGTATGTCAGCTATATGGTCCGCTGAATTTAGACTTCTTTAGACAGTCAAAGTTTTTACTCTGTAATACCAGCATGCGACTCAAGCTGACATTGAATAAGCCTGAATTTGCGCTGAATGCATTTGCTAAAGTTGACAATTTTAGAATTCATGTGGAAGATATTGCACTTTACATTCGTCGAGTAGTACCGAATCCAAGTGTCATTAGAGGGCATGCTGAAGGCCTTAACCGCCAAAATGCCATTTACCCCGTTCAGCATACAAAGCTTCTCACCTTTACAATTCCGAAAGATCAAAAGAGTTTCATGAAAGATGGCCTCTTTCCATCGGAAGCACCGAAGCTCCTCATGGTGGCAATGGTTGAAAATGATGCATTTAATGGTAATATAAAGAAGAATCCTTTCAATTTTAAACACAATCAGTTAAGTGAAATTGCTTTACGTGTAAATGGTGTGAGTCATCCTGGTCCACCCTACAAACCAGATTTTGCTTCGGATCAATTTATGCGCAGTTATGTTGATTTTATGGATGTCTTTGGCTTTTACAATACGGATGACACCAACGGACTGACTATGAAAGAGTTTAAGAGTGGATATACTATTTATGCATTTGATTTGACTGCTGACAGCGATATTAGTGCACCCTATCGTCAAGCGAGCGTGCCTCATAATATTCGTTTGGATTTGACGTTCAAAAGAACACTACCTGAGACGATCAATGTATTAATTTATGCAGTCTTCGATTCAAATATTGAAATTACAAAGTATCGTGACGTGATTCTTCAGTATAATCGTTAATGAGTTGGTTGACTGCTGACGATATTAAGACTAAAGTGCAGCGTAATGCAGACGAAGCGACGTTGAAAGCTTTCGATAATGTCTATTCACTCGATACCTTACCACCTGCAGTAAATCACTATCCCATCTTTATTGTGCTAAACACTCATTCACAGAATTTAGGCGGTGAGCATTGGAAAGCGATCTTTATTGGAGAAGACCGACGTGGTGAACTATTTGACTCTCTTGCTCAACCTCCAAATATACCAACACAGCAGTGGTTGAGAAAAACATACGCGTCAATATCAGCGAAATGAACGCATACTACAACATCCACTTTCATCAACGTGTGGTGCTTTTGTACTGTACTTCATCTTAAGAACGTTTACATGTATCTCGATTTGCATCTGTTATTCAAAACTTTTCATGTAATCCATCCTCTAATGAAAAAATGATTTGTAAGTTCTATCATGATTTGAAATAAAAACATCATGTTGGAAAAATTGTTTTTATTTTACAATCCGCTGGGTACGTACATACTCAATGAGATAGTCTAGGATCATATTTGCTTGTACATGAGATTTTAGTCCAGTAATGATCACTTTACTATTATGAAAGATTGCCACATGCACAGGTAACCAACAACTAATGAGAGCTGCAGGAAAAAGTTCGGGTTCATAACACAAACTGTAACTGCTGGTATGAATCTTCAAAAATGATAGACTGTCACTCAATTGAGTAGAGATCACCATATTGTCCACAGTCAGATTCGACATCACACACCTCTCCCTCTTCCATATCCGACGTAGTAGTCTTTGTAGCTCTAAGCGCATTGACTGCGCCGATGAATGAGAAAGGGCGCCGAGAATCTGTACAGTCCCATTTGGGAAGAGTTGAAGATTCCGTGAATTGTTCATCTTCACCACTAACATTTGAGGACGACCCGGGTAATACTTGCTGTTTGGAAGCTGTTGGTGTAATGTTGT
>CAJQUW010012184.1:0-10968 GCA_907163375.1 Prostheceraeus crozeri | reverse complement strand
AATTTTTTATAATGCTCTAATCTTAATAATAATTGAGATTCCTTATCTTTCATATACCTAACTCTATCTTTGTGTTTTTCTTTGTTCATTTTTTCAATGTTAATCTTTTCAATGTCCATTAAAGTAGAACTACGTTCATATGATAACGAAGGATATATTCTTGCGGTTTCTTCCACTTTTGTTTCATCCACTTTTGTTTCTTCCATTTTTAAAGAAATATTTTGAATAAATATTTTGAATAAATATTTTGAATAAATATTTTGAATACAATCTTCTGGTATATTGAGACTACGTGATATTTTGAGACAACTTAAATTTTCGTCTGCCTAAATTTTCAAAATTCTTAGACCACGTGATATTTTGAGACAACTTAAATTTTCGCCCTTCGGCCACGTGAAATTTGAAATCTACCTAAATTTTTGAAATTTTGATTTTTTTGAAAATTTTGAAAACCCCCGCAAAAGTGTGACATCCGGCGCAAGCGAAGCGAAGCAAAGCGAAGCGAAGCGTCGCGCCGGATGTCACACTATAAACTACTAGCAAGCGCGTGTACGTAACGACCCTAGTTTTCACTATCAATTTGAATCAGCGCCGAAAGACAATGCCACTGTAACAAGAGGGTATATGCGAGAGAACGTCACAAAGAAAACTAAAACCGAGCAACGAACTGTTGGTACAAACGAGGACCAACGTGCAGGCACATCGAGTATAGGCTTATGTCCAATTCATGAGACGAATCATACGCTGAATGAATGCCGAGCTTTCAGGTCGAAGCCTATATCCGATAGGCGGAAGTTTTTACGCGACAATGGGTTTTGCTTTAAATGTTGCAAATCTACGGAGCATCTCGCTCGGCCTTGCCCACAGAACCGAAATGCAAGTTCTGTGGAATGGAAGGTCACCAACTGCGTACATGTCGGTGCAAGCACTCAAGGGGGGAGCAAATCCAACGACGTACTCCTAATTGCATAAGGTATGTGAACGGACCCGGACAACAAAACTAGCAAATCCATTGCGCCAAAGATACGTCAGTAAGAATCTATTCCGAACTGGCCGAGCCACTGACGACAGCGACTTGTCAACGCCATCATAGACGACCAAGCAAACGGACATTGGCAAGTCCTCGGTTTTAGACGCATTCCAACGCAAACAGCACTGAATCTCCCTACTTTCCTTCTCCACCTGGCTCAGGTAGAGAGCCACCAGCTGGTAGATTAGCCTCAGGTTATTTTATTGAGTCATATGACGAAAGTCTAAACTTGATCTACCGGTAATCCCTGGTATGCGACTGCATTCAGAACCTTACAACGAAATTCCTACGTCACTAGCTGCAAAGAACTATTTCACTATGGAAGATATCGCTGAATTCATCCTCACCTATACATGATGTCAGAATCGAACTGTTGATCGGTCGTGACCTACCAATACGTTCACTCATGTCTCGAACAACGGTTAGGTACAGACGAGATGCATATGCTCAGAGGGTCGTTTAGGTTGGGTTATAGTCGGATGAAGAACGTTTGTCTTGGCCAATTACACAAACCCTCAGTTGTCAACGTAAAAAAACCGCACAGTCTATTTAAACCGGTCGGGGTTCCTCAGTATTTCCTCCATGCCCATTCAAACATCGGATAGATCCTTTCTTGACTACAGAAACTGATGAAAAAAGAAGCGAATTCGATTGAGGATGCTCCGTTCTTGGAAATTATGAACGCCGGTTAGTGAAGGGGTCTTCTGATGGTCATTGTTTTAGGAGGCTCCATTACCATTCCGGAGATTGATGCCTCACCTTCCCAACAACAGAAGCCTAGCATTGTGAAAGAGCGCGCATGTCTGGCAGAAGACCACTTGAAAAATAATACAACGAAAAGGTTACTTATGTTCGAGTTCAATGGACAACGCGTTTTGAACGCAGAACTGGACATGACGAAGTGGCCAGCACAGCCTTCCGATAGCCAAAGTGTTGGTACTTAATACCTTTGATGTCGAGAGTGCGATTCACCTCAAATGAAGCCGGTACTAAAATCAGGGTCAGTAATTCGATTCGTCAGCAAGTTCTTTAGAGGAGTCCTCTCTAAATAGTATTCGTCCTACTCAAGGGTCCGGATCTCGTGTCATAAACAGTTCAGTTTAGGAGCAGTCCGTGAATGAACTTCAGAGGAAAGATGAAGTAGCAATTACTTGTGATGTGCAGCAGATGTTTTAACAACATTCAAGAGTGTGCGGAAGCGCATAGAGATTTATTTTACGATTCATTATGAGTACAAGAAACAACGACAATGAATCTACCTCTAACTTGATTACCGGAACTGGACCGTGCATGTGTTTCGGAAATTCTCCTTGTATTTTTATTATATTTTCTTTTAGATTTTCTGTTGTAATATACATTATTTTTTCTTGTCGTGTATCATTATATTACTTCCTTGATTTGATTTAATAGTAGATTATTCATTATTTGCCATCTCTTTATTATTTCTGTTATCCCCTAATACATTCTTTCTCCAGCCATGAGCCACAGTGTGGGACTCTCCGTCAAGCAGTCGCAAACGCAAAAGTTCATCAAGTCAAAGTATTCTGATTGAACGAAAACCAATTTTATACGTTTGATGATCGGCCTCGCATCTGTGCGCCGTCAACGGATGATATGAAGCAGTCCAGTCTCTCGTCAAGGAAAACTCAGTCATGCCTTAGCAGATTCTGTCTTCGGTCAATGGATCGTAACTTCACAAATTAGCGTCAAACCAAGCAAGATCGGAAGTATTGCGCTCGTTCCCGGCCGAGGAGGTCTTGGCAAGTGATATAAAGTTTCTTGGACGAGTAAAAGAGAGAATGTTTCGCCCCACCAACGAAGCTTCTTAGGACTTCTATGGGTATGTATCGCGAGATGCTTTTAACCTTTGAGATCGGTAGATCACAGGCAAGCATCCATTCTCTAGACGCGGCGTTTCTGTCATGTATTGAACAGCAGATTTTTGGACCATATCTGGTTTTGCGCATGTACCCTGGTGCTTATTAAAGGCAAACTCCTGCTACGTGACTATGATGGAAAAATCTGTCGCTGATGATGGGACGAAGAAACCATTTATCAAGCGAAATGTTTGCGGGCGAAGTGGGAGAATAGTGGGCAGATACTCTGGGAAACCACTTGAAAAAAGACAGCGATGTTTTCAATGAGCTTACTCAAAAACCTTCATACGCACCCAAACGAATCTGCATCGAAAGAAGTCCATATTTGTTATCTCAGATGCATCGGAAGGAGGCAGTTGGCTCAGTGGCATCTTTTGAAGTGATTAATACGACTCCGAAGGGTAAGTTGTACTGGTGGATTCCTTCTTGGAGAAAGCAAAAGTCGCACCCCCTTAGAAAAAAAACACAGTCACACCTATTCCACGTTCGTAGAACTTCTGCTCCGCAGCGGTTATTGCAGTAGATATCGCGGAATTGATAATCAAATATTTGGATATTCCCTATGAAGACATGAAATTCTAGCACAGACAGTCGTGCTCGTACTTGGCTATATCAAAACGAACAGCCGACGATTCCAAGTATATGTTGCAAACGATCCCACAGAAGAAGTTAGTCGAATTCGAAGTGTTACATGTGTCCAGAAAGCAATTGAGTTTTCATTGTATCCACAGATGCTTAATCCTGCCGTCCAAGCTTAGCGCAAGAGGCCTAACAGATGTTTCCAGTTGCAAGATAGTACATGGTTAAGAGGAACCCGTAATTCCTTCTCAGGACTGATAATAATATACTTATAAGTGGTGAGTTCGAGCTATTCCTCACGAGTGGTAAAGTTTACCTAGACTTGTCGTAACCGGAGGAAAGATAAAAGAATTTGACAACCGAAAGCCAGATGCCTGACAACCTCCTGCCAACATCAGAGCTTAGTCCAAACGAACGCCTTTAAGAAATTTCACAGGCTGGATAAAGTTTGACAACGGGCAAATCGCTTGTCTGTAGAAGCTCGCCGATCGAATTAAGAACAACTGACTCGCTTGTTAAGTCCTGAACCTTTATAGAAAGGGCCCAAAAGTCGAATCATCAAGTTGGTTGCAAGCTGAACATTACGAAAATGACAAGATAAATATATATCTCTTCTTTGAATCCACGCACATGATGAACACGGAATCATGAAGAAGTTCGAGAGGAAGGATCGGACACCGGATCAGGAAAACATCCAGCCAATCATTTATAGTCCTGATAAGGTCATGTAGCGACTCTCCTTATTCGGCACATTTATCACCATCTCACCCAAACACTGCAAGGAAGGACACTTTACAGAAGGGGCATGTCAATCAGCTGGGTTATTGGATTGTTGGCGGCTAAGCGCGTTTGTACAATCTGTAGATGAATGACGGGTGGCGTTAACCTGTGGCGTCGAGACTTCCGTGGTAAATAAACCGAAACATTCATTTACATGGCCAGACTTTACCAACAGATCGACTATTCCCACGCCAAGTCCCAGCGAGATTTTCTCCTTGTACGTAGGTCTGGAATCGACACGTATACGGACCTTGAGGAATGTTGTTACTCCGCATACCGTACGAGAGGAGGGCAGCTAACAGTAAGCGTTGGGCGGTCATATTTGTGTGAGTTTTATATTATATGATTGTGTCCGGTCATTCCGAGCTAATACACATAGAAGTTAGTTGATACGAAGTTGAGCTAGTGAATCATTTATCAATGACTCTTCGAAGATATCATTGCACTCAGTAGGATCCGGTGAAGCCAATTTCGCTATGATCGAGGATCTAATTTTGTTGGAGCTGTTCGAGGAACTGGGTATCCACGTCTCAATTCATTCGAAAAGGAGGCCTTATTTCTGAAGATTGTCGTCCGCCCGGATACGAAGGTATATTGGTTGTTTATACTCCTCCACGAATGCTTCACACTTCGGAGGTACCATGGGAAAGGGAAATGTATTAGGGTTGGCCCGAGAGAATGTTTTGGATCCCCTATGATTACCTCTCTAACCCCGGTAAAACTCACCACACTTGAAGTTCTCGGAGTACACGTTTATGGCGGAAAGTGTGCTTCAATGTGTGAACTCAAGACCTCTAACCATATGTTTCAATCCAGACAGCGAATCCAGCAAGTACCCGAGACTATTCTGTCACCCTCGAAATGTTTGTTACGCAGAATAGTGTTGACATACCGAATTCTCCCTCACGTTTGGACGAAACAAGGACATGATCCACCGATCCCCTCCCACCGCTCGTGGTGACCCACACGTCCCCGCCGCCACCAAGCTTTTCTGGCCCCCCCCATCCCTACCCCCGCATCGAGCAACAACTCCCCCTTTTGGTTGCGGATTTTGGGAAGAGAGACTATCTGTGCACTAACCCTGCAAACGAGACAAAAATGGACAGCGACAGTGATCCTAATCTGCAAGTCGGGGACATAGTTGTCTTGCTGTGACTCTCAGTCCATCAGAAAGACTCTTGGCCTTTAGCTATAATTATTCGAAGCAACCTATTCCAGAGCTCTGCTGATGGTTTAGTGTGGAAAGTATGAAGTTGAAGTAAGCAAATCTTCTTTACTCGTGAGACCCCGTGAAAGGAACTGATATTATTGTCTCAAAAAAAAACTCTTGACTGTTTATAACTGCTGATCTTATCTAACTATTCCTGAACATTAATGATGGATTGTTACATTTTAAGCTTACGGTTCCCTAGTATCATTACCGTATCCGAGTCACTATTCCATGGTGGATCCATTCGATGGACGTGTCTCAGTTGGTCTTTATCTGTGGAAAGGATTTCTCACGTTATCGTGCAATGTGGAATTTTTTTGTTGTGATTCCTTATTCGAGCATTATAGAACATTAATGTTCATGTTGTCACTATCGGTACATGACGAGTATTCATTGGTACTGGTTTCAGTCGTGGATTTTCTACCATCTACATCGTGGCTTACATGGAATTTACAGTGTACATGTATTGTTATATGATGGGTACAGTGGTGTTATATTTTTTCGAGTTTATTTACTATAGATCAAAGTCTGCAGAATTCTAGATTTGATTGTGTGATGTGTATGATCTGCCGAGATCAATAGAGGGGAGTTGTACTGCTCAGTGACATTCCTTGTTATTTTTATTGCATACTTGTGTTTTTATATTTGTTTAAGCGAGAGATTTTTGTTTTATTTTGCACTGTTTTGAATTCTCGCAGTGTGCAGTTTCTCGCCTGAATCGCGTGTGTCGTCCTAAAATGACGATTTTTACCCTCTCCGGAGGTTTTGTTTAGCGACAATAAAGTGATCAATTAAAGTGACTTTTCATCCGATCAATCCGCTACAGAATGATATTAAGAATGATATGAAGTTCAGGGTAAGTCAAGAATTTTGAGTAGGCTAATTATCTGCATTGCCATCGATGCGTCATGCAAATGTATAAAGTATCGCAACCAAAAATGTTTATCGCAACATTTCACGATTGAATGCACCATCATCATGTAGCGAAAATCACTGAGAGAAATGAGAGCTAAGGTTATTTATTCCAAGGAAAAACTTGCCTAGATATGCCAGACAGCCGATCGATGACAGTTCTGGGCCGCAGTCCACTAACATCAGAGATACGTTTTTCTTAGAAATCACAACAAATTCGCTGATCAATGTGTGTGACAACTCTGGGGTCGTTCTTATTCAAAATTAGAGCTCGTATGAACTTAAGGGCTGACCCACGACCACCGTCAAAAAGATAACTGTGAAAATTGGGGGGCCAACCCTCGACTTTAAGAGATCACATTTCACGTCATTTTTTGAAGAGAATGGTTGCAAATTGACATGATCATGCAATTTTACTTCCAAATAAGCCATTTTCGAAAAATTCGTTGGCCCCATATTTTCACGTGGCCCACGACTTTTTGACGAGGGGCCCACGACTCATTTTCTCATGGGATACATGTAGTGAATGTGAAAGATGATGAAAAATGAGTAGAAGAAGAAGAAAAGGGGAACGAGTGAGTGAGTGAGTGAGAAAGAGAGAGAGAGAGTAGTGATGAAGTCACCTGAATATTTATTTTATACACACCATTTCATCAAATATAAATGGGCATATATAAAATACTCGAAATAATAGTAGACATGCACATTTCAGGCCCACATGTTTCATATGTCGATATTCATGGAAATGACATAATGCACTCTCTTCAAGATTTGAAAGAAATTGTTGGTGCCATCATAGAAAAATATCAACAGTTTCCTGACAATTATTCCATTATTCAATCATTTAATTAAGTTTGATGGCAAAAAAATCAGCCAGTTATCAACGACGCAAAACTGTGATATAGTACAGACTTTATTATTGGGTATTTCCTGTGACGTTGCATTTCTATTTTATTGAGAGATGATTGTAATCAGAGTTAATGAGAGCTGATGATCATCCTTGTGATATGCATGAGTTCAAAAAATTGTACGGGTGAAGTTACCGCACATTGAAATCACCATGCAATTAAAACCGCCTTTTACGACAGTTACTCATAAGCGGACCCTGCCTATTGCAAGATTTTTCTTTCATCAAACTTAGCAAATGCAAAAAAATCATTTCTTTGGATAACCAAACAAATATTACCTAGGCATTTGATAAACGTTTTCTAAATTTCGCAAAATTCGTTAATATCGACTTACATACAAAATGTAGCAAATATTTGTTAGGCAATTGTTACACATTTCCTAAATTTGTTAAATTTCCAAAACGTTTGTTAAACTATTCAAATCTTATAAATTTTCCAAGTAAATACCAAATATTTGGTAAAGTTGATAAGTTTTTTTCTCGGGTAATTGCATTTTTTCATTTATTATTTGTTTTATTTCACGCAAAATGACTACACACAAAAAATTTCACACAAATTCTGTCTAACACAACATGCATTACATCTAGCGTAATTAATGGATTAAATTCACAAGGAAGCCAAAGGTAATTAAAGCATAGTTTAAAAGGCCAATTAAACAAACTTTCAGATTGACATTTACGGTAGGTCTATATCAAAATTGAGGTTCGCACAGTTTTATCATAGAAAGACCAATCGTGTGGTTGAAGCAGGTTGCATATTTACATGTACATACATGCAAGCTTACATGTACATGTAGATGACTTGCTATGACATGATGTGGTCATATACTTAGGCAGAATTTTTCTAAGAAAACCGCAAATGATCATTCATGGTCAATTTCTTTACTCTTGGGTTCTCACTCTTGGGTCGGCACCCCAAGATTCTTGGGTGCCCCCAAGACTACCCAAAACCCAAGAGTGAACCCAAGACCCAACCTTGGCTAGAAGATTGCCAGTTGCTTTTAGATTGGCTTTTAAATACCTGGATAATCAAACAATGTTAGCATTGTGCAAGGCTTTTGTTCGACCCTACTTGGAATATTCGTGTTCAATTTGTGCTCCTTATTTCCGGGGAGACATAGATTTACTCGAAAGTGTTCAAAGGCGGTTCACTAAACGACTATTCGGTCTTCTAGAATTATGTAATCATGATCGTCTAGATACTCTAAGACTACCTTCACTTTGAATACTTTTCACTAAGACTACCTTTCACACAAAGACGCTTGTGTGCAGATTTGACATTTGTTTTTAAGATATTAAGTGGTTATTGCAACGTTGACCCTGATCTATTTTTTTACCATGTCTGAGCTTACACGAACTCGCTCGCACAATCGAAAACTGATACAAGCTCCTGCTCGCCTTCTGTTGCATCACAACTTTTTCACAGTACTTGTTATTTCGCATTCGAACTCACTACCACCTTCAGTGGTTAACGCAGCCTCGTTGAAAGATTTCAAGCGCCAAGTTCAATAGATACTTTCTTCTTTCGTGAATGACTTTTTTCTTTTCTTACTTTTATTGATGTTTCTCTGTAATTTGGTGACTCCGTCCCGAGCCTTATCCAAATACAAACACAAATATAAATTTTTTTTGTTCCTGACTATTAGTCGCCGAATGCTTAGTGGATGCATGCCAGCAGCGCTTTTCATTTTGACACTGTTGCGTTCTGGTGAATACATTAATAAAGATGGTACGTAACATGCTCGATTGAGACATCCACTGCACTATAGGTCGGAAAAGTGCAATGTTGCTTGATGTCATTGTGTCACGCGCTTCTGTCAAAGCACATGTCAATAAAGGGGAAACATTAAATTCGCTCTTTCCGCGATCCATTGCTCCTTCATTAGTACGCAGGATTTCCCAAGATAGTAGCCTAATCAAACTTCAAGAATATTACGCGTTTAAAACATCCGAATGTGTCTTTCAATTCCTTTCTGCGAAATATGGGTTTATTAACTTCGTTATCGAGTAATCGACTACTGAAAGATCGTAATCATACCCTGCCCTGAACGGATGAGTATGTGTAGAACACCTTTGGAGGCGATGACTGCCTGCAGTACAATTATCTTTTAAGCATGCGTGCATTTGATGATTTCTCGACAAAAGCTGAATGAATAAAATAATCCAAGTGATCTTGAATCTCAAACGGCATGCTATTATCCACTTCCTGAATTAATATATTTTCTGATGTGAACATGCATCATCATCGATTGAATTGCAAACTATGAAGCTTGAGTCAATTTGAGGTGCGAAATGATCCATTTTTCTGACCACCTAATTTGAGAGTACTGACCATAGAGTAGGGATGCATAGGTTGAGTGTCGACTCAAATAAGTATCTGTATACAGTGAACATTTTTATATGAAAAGATTCAGTTTCTTGCGTAGATTACGTTCCCGTGATCAAAAAAATTATTTGATTAGTTTTAAAAAAGTCAAAATTTTGCCATTTTATATACTACCGAGATGACTCTCCGTTGTAAGTAGTATAAAACAAGTTGGATATCAAAAGAAATGAATATTTGCTAATAATCATCCCAACTAAGTGGAAATCAGGCTGATTATCAAGGGAATTTCATGCTCCGTAGTATAATGGAAGTCTTCATGAAAAAATCGCGATATTATTCGTGCTTTCGTGGCTGAAATGTCAAATTTTTAATTCAATTTTCACCGGCTTGATTTTATGATTCACTGAATTCATGTTTCATTTCTTGAATCTGAATAGTGATGTGGATCCATTTACATCTTTCAAAGTTAATTGAAGTCATTGTCCTTGATTATGTGATTTTGCTCTGCAAGTGGCGGGTTGCCTGTGATATGATCACGCTTAAGAAAATACTCTTGGGGTTGAGCATGAAAGTAATAGGAACCTATCGAATTGATAATTTAACAAACATCACCTCTCCAAGGCTGTCATGACACTGAGAATCTGTAAAATTCCATCATTCCTTCTGCATTACAATCATGATCACTTAATTCCGTGGCATTTTCTTCAAAACTGCAAAGATTTGCATATCTCACACTTGGTAACAATTACCAACTATATCCCCACTCTGAAGTTTCATGTTAATAATATATCGAAAGTGTATTGCACAATGCGGGAAATAGAATCTTAAGGCGGAGCTCTACCACTCTACATTAATAGTACCTACTCTATGGTACTGGACATGCCCTTTTTATCGCGACAAGAAGCATTAATATAATGCCGGATATTTTTCGTTGAGATCAGTGCATATGTATCGCCATCCAAACATTATCTGAAGAAGAAATAAATGCTCTTGGATACATGCGACGTGGTGTAGATAACTGATTCGATGGCGGAATTTCTGTAATGAGTTTGCTCAGTCGTCATAAGGTGCCGTGGTGGTCTCAGATGACATCGCACATAGCCTTGATACAGATGTCGCATTATAATTGTAACTGCTGCATTCCCCATTCAGAAGCATTTCAATAGCGAGTAATTGAATTGCATGCGCATGGTGCACCGTACGACGTACAATCAAGATGTTGCGATCTTCACATAAATGTTAATTCATGCACGAAAGTCCTCTACATCTAAGGAATCACCATTGTCCTGGATTTTTGTCAGCAGACTTGTGTCCATTAATTATGAAATGTAATAGATTACAATTGCT